>JAFMOD010000271.1:184944-203154 GCA_019802435.1 Corydoras maculifer
CAATCTGATATTCCTACCATCAACAAACAGGTAGGTGGATGGATGGACGGATGGATGTATAAATATCTGATAGGATAGATAGAAGGGTGGCTGTATGGATGGATACCTGTAGAGTATCTAGGAGGTACATACTAATAATATACTGTTCCTTATTGCTTTTATAACGTGGTTATAATTAAGTTTAAGTAATTTATTTATAAAGCACTTTTTACAATAACACATTGTCACAATGTAGCTTTACAGTGTTTTAAGCCTTTGAAGCCCCAAACAGCAAGCCGAAGTGACAGTGACAAGAAAAAACTCCCTGTTTAGTTGATATTTAAAGGAAGAATCTTTGGGAAGACCAAGACTCAGTGGGGGACTAATCCTCCTTCAGCGGCCAGGCAGCTTTAACAGTGTAGAACAGTCGTGTACAGATTGTGTGATGATCAGGTGACCCGTATTTAACAATTGAAAAGCTATATAAGTCCATTGAGGGCGTCCTACAGGACTGCCAGTCCAATAGAATGCCAGGTTCCATCCGGTCATTGTCGTAGCCGCAGTCCTTCAGCAGAGCCATGAATGAAGAGCTTAAAAACGCACTATAATAAAAAAAAACAAGGTTTAATTCTTAAATGTTTAATGAAATCAAAATCGTTAATAAACTGGTTAATAATCTAGTCTGGTTTTTAAAGTAAACGCTGATCGCTGATTGACAGGTTTCCGGTTTCTCTAACAATCAAATACTGGCAAATTACAGAACGTAGTTACTAAAAAAACATTGGGAAAATAATGAATTGTATTTCACGCATTGATACGAATTGTGAAGCAGTTAGATGTGTGTGTTATTGTCAATAATGACAAGGCTGGACAAACGGCTCAGCCAATCAGATTTAAGGACCAGACCTACCTGTTTTATAAATAAGAATGAATAATGTGCAATACTAACTTGGCATGTCTATAGTAAAGTGTCCAGTAGTGCAGAGAGAGAGTGATGAGAGATGGGGCAGTAAGAAAAACAAGACATAATTACAGAAACATTGTATTCATAAACTATAGAATTAGCATGAGGGTAGCTTAAGATACTTTTGAAGGCATGATTTGGACCATAGGGGCAGCATGGTGGGTTAGTGGTTAGCATTTTTGCCTCTCAGTGCTAGGGATTCCCGGTCCGAATCCCCATCTGGGTGGAGTTTCCATGTTCTCCCCGTGTCTGTGTGGGTTTCCTCCGGTTTCTCCGGTTTCTCCGGTTTCCTCCCACAGTCCAAAAACATGGATCAAGTCAATTGAGTTCTCCAAATTGCCCCATATAGAGTGTGTATGTGTGTGTGTCTGTGTGAGTGAGTGTGTGCCCAGTGATATATTGGTGCCCTGTCCTGGGTGTTCCTGCCCTGTCCTGGGCGTTCTCTCCTGAATGGGCATGGGGTACCCCACCGCGACCCTAATATAGAATAAAGCGGAAGATTATGGATGGATTTGGACCATATCATTTAATAAATGCTAAAGCTTTGTAGACTGATAATAAAATCCTAAGTTATTTATTAAGGAACATGTTTATCTGTAGGACAGTGAGAAAACTATCAGGTGTTGGGAGAACATACTTATGACTGGAAAGCTATGGACATTGTTTTAACAGACAACAGCGTCACACTTCAGTAATCAATGCACATATCAGAAGGCCACAGTATATTGTACAACATAAGGATTGTTGTGTATACACTATTGATGATGTATTGCAAAGACACAAAGTATGAATGAAGAAAATATACTGAGGTACATTCTGAGGGATGTGATTCATTCATTCATTCATTTCCACTTAATCGTTAGCTAGGGTCATAGGCTCCTCATGCCCATGCCCATCCAGGGGAGAACATTTTGGCCGTAGGACAGATACACCCAGGACAGAGCGCCAATGTATCACTCACTCACACACACATGCACTATATGAGGCAATTGAGCGCATTTTACCCTAAATTCATGTTATCGGACTGTGGAAGGAAACTGGAGAACACAGAGGAAACCCACAGGGAGAACAATGAACATGGAAACTTCACTCAGATTGGGATTCGTACCACTAATCCACCATGTTAAAAATACGTTTGTTATGTGGGAGGGTAGGGGGGTGCCCAATGCCCATCCAGGAGAGAACGTTTTGAGCGCTGGGCAGAAACACCCAGGACAGGTCACCAATACATCACTGGGTACACTCACTCACACAGATACACACAAACCCACTTTATATGGGGCAATTTAGAGTATTCAATTTACCTTGATCCATGTTTTTGGACTGTGAGGAAACCTAAATGGACATGGTGAAAATATGGAAACTGCAACCAGATTGAGATTCAAACCAGGAATCCCTAGCGCTGAGAGGAGAACATGCTAAACCACTAAGCCACGGTGCCACCCTCTACCCAAGACATATTTGGATATTTGTGTTTGTCATGTCTTTAAATGATGCCACAGAGAAAGGAACCTCCTGGACTAATAACAACAGCAGAGGTTCCTGGCTGCTTTGGGTAAAAGTTATGAGTTTACATGAACAAGTCCTTTACAATGCATGGCATTTGTAAAGAGTTTTAAAATGACATTTGTTATGTTTTCTCTTTGCGTTTGTTCCAGAATTAACATTAGCAGGGATGTAGATGAAGCTTTGGAAGGTTTGCTGTAAGAGTTTTTAAATAATACGTGAACCTTTGTGATTTTTCAGTTTGGAGAAATATGTGTAATTTTATGAGAAATGTGTATGATCGAGAAACATTGTAATAATATTACATCTGCAGTTGTGTGCAGGCAATTAGATGCAGTCTGTTTCATTTCAAATATTATTATACATCTGTGATTGGTAATGCTGCCTTCTATTTTCCATCCATCCATTATCTTCTCCCCATGTCCATCCAGGGGAGAACGTTTCGAGCGCTGGGCAGATGCATCCTGGACTGGACACCAATCACTGGGCTTACATTTACACACACAGACACACTCTATATGGGGCAATTTGGACAATTGACCTTGAGCCATGTTTTTGGACTGTGGGGGGAAACCGGAGAACCCTGAGGAAATCCACGCGGACACGGGGAGAACATGGAAACTCCACCCAGTTTGGGATTCAAACCTGGAATCCCTAGCACTGAGAGAGCACTGTTAGAATGTGCTAACCACTAAGCCACCGTGCTGCCCCCTTCTATTTTCATCCTACATAAAAGAAAGAGGGCAGCACAGTGGCGTAGTGGTTAGTTGTAGTGATGGACACACCTGCCTCTCAGCGTTGGGGTTCCAGGGTTGAATATCGATTTGGGCGGAGTTTCCATGTTTTCCCCGTGACTGTGTGGTTTTCCTCTGATTTGCCTCCCACAGTCTGAAAACATGGATTCAAGGTAAATTGGCTAATGTAAATTTATTAATTCTTGTACTCATTATCTTCCATTTAATCATTTCATTTGCTAGGGGGGGCTCGTTTTGGGTGCTGGGCAGATACACCCATGACAGGGCGTCAATATATTACTGGGCACAATTACTCACACGGACAGACACACGAACTGTCACATCAGCGCCCTCTACTGGTCTATGGTGGTTTTGCCAACACTGCCGAGCAATATATCAGCGCCCCCTATTGGACCCTGTTATGTGTTCATTTGTGAGATCTGGTGTGGCTGTGTGTCTTGTCACATGACTTTCCCTTGCATATTTAAAAGCCCTTTCTTCATTGTGTTAAGTGTTGGATCATTCTTATGGATTATGTTTTGTCACATGGTATTTCTGTATTCATCCGGTGTCTTCTGCATTAAAAACTACACCATCTACAGCTTTCTGGCTGTGGCATCTGCAATTCGTGACACAAACACACTCTATATGGGGCAATTTGGAGCAGTTAGTTTACCTTGAATCCATGTTTTTGGACTGTAGAAGTGAACTGGATAACCTGAAGGAAACCCACGTGTTTGAGCATGGAAATTCCACCAAGATTGAGATTTGACCTTGGATCCTAAGCCATCGTGCACTTGCTGCTGTAACTTGCCCCTAACTAAATTGCCCCATACAGTGTACGTGTCTGTGTGAGTGAGTGTGTGTCCAGAGATGGATTAGCGCCCTGTCCTGAGTGTATCTTTCCAGCGCCCAAAAGATTCTCCCCTGGAAGGGCATGGGGAAAACCCTACCCCCCCCCCCTTTGCGTCATTAGACGAGTGCAAAATTACAATTGCCCTATTTGAAAAATATGGGAAGTGTTATTTTTAAATCTTTTCGTACATTTTTAACCTTTGGTTTTGTTACGTGAGCAATTTTAAAGGGGTGTACATTGATGGGAAGATTGACAGCTGTCTTGTTTGTCATGTCAGGCACCTTCATGCTACAAAACTCCAAACCCTAAAAAAAAAAATTTTACCTGATAGATTACAAATATAATATATTTAATAATTTTAATATACTATAATATAATATAATATATATAATATGAACTTCCAATCACAAAATCAAAATCACAAATAGTTTTTTTCGTATGATGAAAATAAAAGCAGAAACTAAATGTATTATTTTATAGGATATTATAACATTAAGAAAAACTTGTAACTCAAAACATTTGATGGCTGGTGAATCCCTAAGGTGATAATGTGTAAATGTATTGTTCACAAAACCAGATTTTTAACTTAATTAAGTGAAAGTATAGTTATTGACCATTCAACCAGCAACTTATTATTCATTCATTGTGTTCTGCTTAATCCTCTACTAGAGGGGGCGAGTGGGGGGGATCTTGGGGAGAACATTTCAGGCACTGTGCAGATACACCCAGGACCGTGCACCAATCTATCACACGGGGAGAACATAGACACTCCACCCAGATTGGGATTTGAATCTGGAATTCCCAGCGTTGAGAGGGAAATGTACTCAAGGAGGATGAGTCCCTCACTGAGTATTGGTCCTCACAATGTTTCTCCCTTAAAATAACAAAACAACAGGGAGTTTTTCTTGCCACTGTCGCTTCAGCTTGCTCTTTAGGGGTTTAAAGGCTTATAACTCTGTAAAGCTGCTTTGTGACAATTTACTGTTGTAAAAAGCACTATATAAATAAATTACTTAAAAATTACTTACTATTTTAAGGATTTGTTTGTTTTAACCAGTGGAATACGTCCTGGTGTCGACACATTCCATGCAAACCTCTAAATGAATTCAGTGGTTCTTACAGATGTTTGAAATTGTGTATGAATAAAATTACAATACACTTAAAACAAAATGTAACATTTTTAATTTGAGTTAATTATGTTGTACCGTGTTGTACTCTTTATTACTGAGTGCTATTTTGTAAAAGCAGACATTATTTCTTTGTGGTGGAGCCACAGTGCCATCTAAAGGTTAAAAATGTACTAAACAAAAAAAAGGTTTGATGTACATATTAGATGGGGTTTGTTTTGTTTTGTTTAAAAGATATGAATTCATGTCGTGTAATAATAACGTTTTAAATCAGTGTTTCATTAAGTTATATGTTAATGTGATCAAAGTCTTAATCATACACTCAAAACTTTTAATTAAAATTCATTATTGTGCAGAATGTAAAAAAAATTGTAATAAGTTTAAATTATATAGTGCCTTTCTAAAACCCAAGGACACTTTACAAATAATCAAGGAAGGGAATGTAAATAATAAAATAAAATCTTTATGCGTGTGTTAGTGCTAGGGATTCCCGGTTCGAATCCCCATCTAGGTGGAGTTTCCATGTTCTCCCCGTGTCTGCGTGGGTTTCCTCCGGGTTCTCCAGTTTCCTCCCACAGTCCAAAAACATGGATCAAATCAATTGAATTCTCCAAATTGCCCCATATAGAGTGTGTCTGTGTGAGTGAGTGTGTGCCCAGCGATGGACTGGCACCCTGTCCTGGGTCTATCTGCCCAGCGCCCGAGATGTTCTCCCCTGGATGGGCAAGGGGAACCCCAAAGTGACCCTAATAGAGGATTAAGTGGGAGATAATGAATGAAGAAAAATCCTAATGACAGAGGACAGGTTTTGAGTTGAGTTTTTGAAAAAAAGTTGAGTTTTGAAGAAAGGAACATACCGTATATTTTAATGCAATTGGGTACGAGAGGGGGTGTGTTATTGTTAAAAAAAATCATGGTAAAAAAGAGGTGTTATTAGCCATGATGCGTAGACACACGTAGCGTAGCGTTTTCTGTGATTTATTCACAATAATACACAACCTTGAGTGCCTTATTGCTTTTGATAATAATAGGGGGGACGGTGGCTTAGTGGTTAGCATGTTCACCTCTAAGCAACTAGGGATTCCCGGTTCGAATTTCCAAGTTTCCCCGTGTCTGCGTTTGTTTCCTCCGGGTTCTCCGCTTTCCTCCCACAGTCCAAAAACATGGATTAAGTTTAATTGAATCCTCTGAATTACCCCATACAAAGTGTGATTGTGTGAGGGAGTGTGTGCCCAGCGATAGATTGGCCCACGCCTGAAATGTTCTCTCCGCGACCCTAGTAGAAGATAATGGATAGATGAGTAATAATAATAATAATAATAATGATACATTTTATTTATATAGTGCTTTTCTGGGGCCTCAAAGACGCTTTACAACAAATAAAACAATATAACCTTAATAAAATAGTACGAAAGAAAAAAGGTCAAATTAAAATGCAGCAACAGAAATAAAAATAGCAGATTAAAAGCTATCCGAAACAGATGAAAAAAACGGTGACAAACACACTATAATTTTAAAAAAGGTCTAATTCATGAATGCATATATTGAAAGCAAAATCGTTAATAATTTTCTTTACAGTGAACGCTGATCCAGAATAGTTTCAGGTTTCACTAACGATTAAATACTGCCATCTAGTAGCAAAATAACAGAACACAGTTTATAAAAAAAAAAAACACACACACATCGGGAACAAAATGTATTGTATATCACGCATTGATTTGAGTGTGAAGCGGTCAGAGGTGTGTGTTATTTTCATTAATGTCATGGCTGGACAAATGCCTCAGCCAATCAGATTTAAGGACTGGTACTACCTGTTTTATAATACCGAATAATTAATAGTGCATATACAGTTGTTTACATTCTTAATTCTGCTTTAACTATAGTATAATATTTTGTAGAAACATCTGGGACCTTATCTTTCACCCTGTGTAAGCCGTGTCTTAATGCTCATTGCTATTATACATTTACATTTAGTTCTTTAGCAGACACTTTTATCCAAAACGACTTACAAATGAAAACACCACAAGTCAGTAGTTATGTAGAAACCAGCTTCATGGTAGAATTATAATTTTTTTTCTCTCTCTCTACAACAGTTGTTTGTTAAAAAGATGTGACTTCAGTAGTTTCTTAACTGACTTATAGACCCCTATACACCCCGCCATCTTGTTGTTTCGGGTACATTTCTGCCATATTGCTATCTAGAGATGGAAAATACAGGTGCACCGCTGACTGAAAATAACCTGGACAGACTTAAACAGTCAGACGTTCATTGCTATCTTGTCAACACAGACGCCTACTCCCACGCTTGATATCCATACACAGCGCGTGCCAGTTGACAGTTCCATCTGCTGAGAAGCATTGGAAGCTACAACATTAAAATGGCAAGCTGCCAAAGTAAGACTGCACCTGGATCTTAAAAGGAATGGCAATTGAACAATGAATGGTTCATTGCACATAATGCCAAAAACACACTCTTAACTCACTGACTCAAGACTCTACAAATGGTATGATCCTTTATCCTCACATGTGATTGGCCACAAGTCAGTTCGGAAGCAGAGCTAAACAACTGAGAGCAGGCATGTCCAAAGTCCGGCCCGCAGGCCAATCACGGCCCACGGTCAGATTCCAAGTGGCCCTGCTTATAATATGTTATTTATGGCTCTCTGTTTCTGTTCGAATAAATAAATACATCAAAGTTTAAAATGTAATTCCTCCTTTTACCACATGAACAGCAGTTTGCTATCCATCCATTCATTATCTTCCGCTTTTATCCTATATTAGGGTCGCGGGGGGGGGTTCCCCATGCCCATCCAGGGGAGAACATTTTGGGTGCTGGGCAGATATACCCAGGACAGGGTGCCAATCTATCGCTGGTCACACACTCACTCACCCACACACACTCTATATGGGGCAATTTGGAGAACTCAATTGACTTGATCCATGTTTTTGAACTGTGGGAGGAAACCGGAGAACCTGGAGGAAACCCACATGGACACGGAGAGAACATGGAGGCTCCACCCAGAATGGGATTCAAACCGGGAATCCCAAGTGCTGAGAGGCGAACGTGCTAACCACTAAGCCACCAGCAGTTTGATGTCATGCGAGCAAAATCCACCAGTGATGCAATGTTTGCTTTGAAAATGTTAATGAAGAGGTATAACGAAGGCTAGGAGCTTTTTTTTTCTTTCTTTCTTCTCCGCACATGCCTCTTGAACCACTTACCTTCCTGCTTAACGTGCCTCTTGTCTGGAAAACCAAATTAATCAACACTTAGAAATTCAGATTAATAACATAATTAAAATATGAAGTATAAAAACACTGTAATTCTGCAAAGCCTCAAAGGATTTTTCTGCCTTGTCTAGCCACATTTATATTACAGACCTGCCCTGACCAAGCAGTATCATTTGTGGTCTGTTATAAAGCCAGGTGTGTTCCTTTCTGAACACTGTGCAATTGACTCATAATTCCAACTGACTTTTAGACACACCTTACAAATATTTGAAGCAAACAGAATACCACATTTTATTAGCTGCAGCAGCTGGAACCATTTTTCAAAAACATCATTTTTTATTATTTAAATAATAATAATAATAATAATAATAATAATAAAATACTACATTACATTACAGCTGGTCATTCAACATATGATTTTATACAAATAGACTTACAAATGGCCCAACTTGGTTGGGGTCAGAGTGCAGGATTGATACAGAAACACTAGAGCAATGAGGGTTAAGGGACTTGTTCAAGGACCCACATTGGTAACTTTAGTGGACCTGGGATTTGAACCCACAACACTCAGAATGATAGGCCAACACCCCAATCAGAGCTAATAATAAAAATATTTTTTGATATTACAGTACCAGGGTGGCACGGTGGCTTAGTGCTTAGCACGTTCGCGCTCAGCGCTAGGGATTCCCGGTTCGAATCCCAATCTGGGTAGTTTCCATGTTCTCCCCGTGTCCATGTGGGTTTCCTTTGGGTTCTCCGGTTTCCTCCCACAGTCCACAAACATGGAGCAAGTCAATTTAGTTCTCCAAATTGCCCCATATAGAGTGTGTCTGGATGGATTACAGTTGCAATCTAAGCCCATAATGTGTATATATGAAGACATCTGCTTTCGGTTCCTCTTACTGTAAAGATGGACTTTGTAGTTCTGCAATTCTACACTTTTAGTAAAAAGGAAAAATTTCATATGACATTTCATTTAAAACTGGCATATCAAATTTAAGTTAATTAATTTAAGGCATTTCCAAAACCTTTATTTGGAAATATGAATGTGTATACACACGGTTCCTTTCGTTGTAGATTGTCAAGTTAAACACGACTTCTCTTAATTATAAGGTTAAGTACACAAGGCTCTTAAGGTAAAGTACACGAGGTAAACCACCGCGCCGCCCCGCATAAGACCAGTTTATTAATATACTTTTAAATACACATTTATGAACTAAACCTTGTTTTTGATAGTAGTGTTTTTATAACCACTTTATAAAAGCAATGGCACTTGAGGTTGTGTATTATTGTGAATAAGTCATGGAAGAGGTGTAACTGTACTATGCGATTGTGTTGTGCCCATCAACACCTATTTTCTGTGATTTATTCACCATAATGCCCACCTGTGCCTTTTTTCTATTAAAATTTTATATTGAATCTATTTGATACATAATTGAATCCACTAGCAACCAGAGTGCAAACACCAGCATCAGTAATGACAGAGGGGTGCATATGTACCCACAGAATGGGCCACCTGCAGTAAAACTTTTTTCAAATTTTATGGTTTAGTCAGTACCAATTACAAAGGATTTAAAAGAGGGCAGGCGGCACGGTGGCTTAGTGGTTAGCACGTTCGCCTCTCAGCACTAGGGATTCCTGGTTCGAATCCCCATCTGGGTGGAGTTTCCATGTTCTCCCCGTGTCTGCGTGGGTTTCCTCCGGGTTCTACGGTTTCCTCCCACAGTCCAAAAACATGGATGAAGTCAATTGAATTCTCAAAAATTGCCCCATATAGAGTGTGTTTGAGTGAGTGAGTGTGTGCCCAGCGATGGATTGGCACCCTGTCCTGGGGCTTTCTGCCCAGCACCCGAGATGTTCTCCCCTGGATGGGCATGGGGAACCCCACCGCGACCCCAATAGAGGATAAAGCGGGAGATAATGAATGAATGAATAAAAAGAGGGCGATGTAATCCAGCGGTAAACATGTTACAACCTTTGTCTGTGGCAGTCATCGATTTTAAATGTGCTTATATTTATAATAATAGCAATAAGCAATAAGTTAGTCAGCCAAAGCAAACAATATACCTCATTACAAAAATTCAAGTAAATTAACAAATGACAGGTCAGTTTATATTGCACCTTAAGCGTCCCATATTCGTTATAAAGAAAGTTTGTACTTTATTTTGGCAGATTGTAGTTGACAAGTTCGAGAAAACCCACGTTGTACAACAAACTTTAATGTGATACTGAATAGTCTCACTTTCCATTTGTGCAAGGTCAATGAATAGTTCAAAATAGGACAGTTCCATAAAAACAAAGCAAGCAGGAATGGAAAAATATCGATATTAACTATATATATTGAATATTATAGCTCATTTCAGATCTTGTTTAATCATAATTCGGATTTAACTCATGGAAACAAACAGAACGCTGTGTTGTTAACAATGAAATCCCATACAATTACACCATTTTACTGCGGAAACCTAAAGCATCTATAATTCATTTATACTTTTTTACTGTTATTGGTGCAGAACTGTTGGATTGAATGTGGCGATGAAAATATAGTAAGGCAAGTAAAACAAATCCTTTCTTTGCACAGTATAATCCCTATAATGTAAAAAAAATGACTGAATATAATTGAAGCTTGTTTAAATGGTCTACAGTACATATTGTAACGTGGAAGTTACAAGTCCTACAACCAAGATTAGGCACATAACGTGGCATTTTATTAAACATGTGTACGTGGAAAATTTAGAGCAACAGCAAGTGACCACGCCTGTGCGAGGTCATAAAAACAAAGAGCAGTTTCTAAGAGGTACAGTGCAAAGTGTTAGTGACAATCACAGACACTGAAAAATAGAATGCCTTTATGCTTTTAATCACAATAGAAATTTGGAAAAGTTTACTGAGTTAACCATTGATTCCAAAAACCAATGCTGAATGCTCATTATTAAAACATTGCCCTTTTTAACATGGGATCGATCCTACGTTCTCCTGACAATAACGGACGCAACAGTCTTCAGATTCTGTCGTCCAGAATAAACACTAGATTTCCTGGGTGATTAATGAAGTGTGTGAAGATCTCTGTTTAGTTGGTCAGTAATTAAAATGGAATAACTGCAGGCATGCGTTCTTTTGGCCCCACAAAGTTTGTGTAGAGTACACAGAAAGGAAGCTTGTCAGCAAGGGAAGGGGGGTCTGAGACACCTCTGTGACGAGTTCCAATTCATTTCCAATGCAACACTTTCCATCTGTTTATTTCAATATCCAGGCAAATGTTTTAGTGCTTTTCAAGTACATCCTCATTTGGTAAAAGCAGCTACAACAGCCCAGAGGAGCTCATTGGCATTGCTCTTCATGCTTTCGCCCTCTGGCTCTAGGTCGAGCAACTGCCGCACCCTTTTCATAGCCAGGTCATAATGCTCGTCCAAGAGTGGTGCAAACGCATTTTCCAGCACGTCGGATGAATGAGCCAGAAAAATGAGTGCCAGCAGGCGCTTGTCCATCCGCTGTGGGTCATTAACCCACTTGTCCAGCATGGCCTCCTGTACCTTCTTGATGAGACGGTGCTTTATGTTACTGTTGGTAAGGGGATGTGTTGTCATGTCAAACAGCAGGAAGTTCTGCTTCTCTGTGGTGAGAACACCTTTCTCCACCAGGTTCTTGGCGAGGCGCTCACGCACATTCCTCAGCTGATAGTGCAGCTTTAGGGGATTCCAGGTCTCACCTTTAAAAAGAATAGATTTACCATTCAGATATTAAAATTCAATTATTTCATTATTTTATATATTACAGATCATTTTACATTAATCTATTATGATTATTATGATGATTATTGGCCCAGCAATATGTTTTCTGGACCATGATCACATTTAAAATTTGTATGATTTTGACAGGAACATTTTATTGAGAGAAAAAATTTTTTTTAATATATTGAAAACTTAAGTTTATTTTTTGAAAATGGCCCATGGAGAAGAAGACTGACAGTTTTGATTTGTTATTGTTATATTTTATTATTATTATTTATATTTTATTTTTGCAGCATGTTTATAGTTGGAACTTTTAGAATTTTGACAGATCTGTATCCATCCATTATCTTCCGCTTTATCCTCTATTATGGTCGCAGGGGGGTTCCCCATGCCCATCCAGGGGAGAACGTCTCGGGTGCTGGGCAAACACCCAGTACAGGGTGCCAATCTATCGCTGGGCACACACTCACACACACTCTATATGGGGTAATTTAGAGAATTAATTCCACACAGATTGCGATTCGTTCTAAACACTAAGCCACCATGACGCCCTACAGATCTGTATTAATTTTATCAATTCTGTAATTTTAGGTTAAATAAATTTACGTTTATTTGTTGTGAAATAAACTGTCTGTTTTTATTCCTGTTCATGTTAGGAAAACATTTACTGTTAGTTTGCGACCTTAAGTGTGCTTTGAGGTATAGGCCACGGTGCAATTGGGTTTGACACTCCTGCTCTATAGGTTTCACTTTAAAACTAAAACAGAATAAATATATACAGCGCTGTGGAAACATGCTCAAAGCTTACCACTGAGAAGTTCGATCCAGCTTTGTACGGTCTCTGGAGGCTGGGTCTCCTTAATGTGTTTTAAAGCTTCATCCAAGAGAACGTCACCAGTAGGCGCATCCGATTTACATATTACCTGGAAATGCAGAGTATCATATCGATGACATGTAACAATTAATAAAGTGTACTAAACTAAGTGGAGATATGGTACTTATATATACACACCAAAAACTTTAATGACATTATACCATTAACAAAGTCTTTTTAGCTATACTTACACATTAACTAACCACCTTCAAAATCACACACCGGGCTCAATGGCACCATCTACAACTTGAAGCTTGGGCTATTCCTTTATACCGGATGACCTAGTCAGGTATCAGTAAAGCTAAGATATAGATAATGGTGACTAAAAGTCCAAATTATTGTGACAATCTTACAATGTTTACACATAGCTGGCTTGTATAACAGAAATGTGATTATATATTAATAAAAGTCCTTCCTCTTTTTCTCTGTCCAGAAGTTGTGTAAAATTTGTCGATTCTTGTGGGGGTTTTTTGGAAAAGGAAACTTATTTCAACTAACTGAGATACAATAATTAAAAATTTTTTTTTTTTAAAAATCACCAAACAAAACTTCCACGTCACCTAAATATAACTTTCTCTTGTGCAGAGTAGCATTAAACACTCTTGGCCACAAATTGCTGGTGTTGCTGCTCGAACTACATAGAGGTGGTGAGACATGTTAAGCTGTTTCATAGTGGTTGTAGAGTATATAAACCTCCACAGAGTTCTGAAATGTAAGTTTGTCAAATGTGTCGGTAATCGAAGCAAAAGTGTGGATTTTCAGAGCCATTTTAAAAAGGTTTAAAACTAAATTACACTGGAGAAAAATGTGTGAATTAAGATGGAGACTTGTTAATGCAATTACATTTGGTTATTTTGTAGACTTTTTCACTTGATTCAACTTGATGGATGGGTGGAGACAACACCCATGAAGCAATGAGGTTTAAGGGCTTTGGTTCATTGAATTTGGGATTTGAAACCAAAACTAATTAGTTTATGTTTAATAGAAATTTTTTTACCTTTCTGGCAAGAAGACTTTTTCTTCTAACACCACAACTTTCTAGCTGTAGCCTTCCTCGTAAGGCAAGTTCAATGAGCATGCAGCCACGTAGCCCTGATGAAATGCAGTCATTCCAGAAGGACGTGTAACCCTGTCATAAAACAAGTAAAATTATTCAAGTAAACGCTGTCGGCATCTTCACTAAAGCTAGTCTTATTTACAGTACTTCATTACACCCACTTTGTCTTACACATCATGTAATTGAAATGTATTTTTAAAGGTCAATTTACACTTTTGGACTTGAAATATTTTCGGAGCAATGTCAAAGACCATTGCTGCTCAAATAATTATAAGTACATACATTGTGGCAACTGTATAATTTCTAATTTACCACTTATATTTGACCAAAAATATGCTCTGCTTTAAAACACAAGATCATTGTTCTAGCAGTTTTAACGCATCCAAAGGATGGGTTGTATTACTTCAGCTAAATTGGTTAGAGGTATAAATGTAACATTTGAAATTAATGTTGTAATTTGTGTACATGCATTAAAGGTGCTTGTTCTATTACTTTCCTCTTGCACCAGCTTTTAATTAGAAAAGTACAAATACTTCAATATACTTTATTTTTAATTTAGGTTTGCAAAAAATATGTCACCTTCAACTTGGTGCACTTTGGATGAACCTGAGATTTGCTGCTTTTGCAGCCTCCAGTCCCCAAGAGTGACCAGGTGTGTGCACTAATGCATGTGTACTAAAAAACTGAGTACGACTGCAAAAGACACATTCGGCATCATAGAAAATATAGCTGAAGAAAGATAATCTGAGCAGGGTATATCTAAATAGTCTGCATGTAATGCTGAAGCTTTATTTTGTTTTGAATGGTTCACCCTTTAACTTATCTACTGCTCACGACATAATAAATGTATTCATAGATGAGAAAACAGCTAAAAAATTAAAATAAAAATAAAAAATTAACACAATATAGCAAATGATTCATAAAAATGAACTTGACATTTGCGACAGTTTCTGTTGCATACATACAAAAACACAATCACGAACACACCTCTAAATAAATCACAGAACAAAAGCATTCATGTCTGTGAGAAAAGGTCAGTAAGATTTTAGGCAAAGGCACTAAATATACAATAAAACTGGTTAGCATTATATACTAGAACGTGTCTTTATGTTTTTAGCTAAAGATGATGTATATAAATTTTTTTAGATAATTCATGTAGTTCCAGTACAAACCACCATGTACCCTTAGTGTTGTGGATGTGTGTTTTAAAAACTACACCAAAAATAATTTAAGAAATACTTTGTCAATTGAGCAGCACTTTTACTTTAGTAAAAAACTTACACCTCTAAAGAAAAGTTATTAAAGTGGAAAATCAGAACTGTATTACAACATGTGGTAATGCAAGATGTCAAGCAACTACTGGCTATACTAGTACTAGAATCAAGTTCACGGTGACTGACTGTTCAATGACATTTTTGAGGACAGTCACAATAACCTTTGGGATTGTTCTGTGTAAATATTAAAAAGATTACAGATAAAAACTTTGAGTAAATGGCTTCAGGATTTTAAACTCCAAATTGGCTGATTCCATTACAATAACCCGACCATTATACATTTTTTTAATTATTATTTATTTTTAAATGCTACAAAAACTAGAAGGCATGGTGCCTTAGTGGTTAGCATGTTCTCCTCTCAGCACTAGGGATTCCCGGTTCGAATCCCAATCTGTTCCATGTTCTCCCCGTGTCTGTGTGGATTTCCTCCGGGTTCTCCAGTTTCTTCCAACAGTCCAAAAACATGGATCAAGGTCTATTGAACTCTCCAAATTGCCCCATATACAGTGTGTTTGTGTGAGGGAATGTGTGTCCAGCGATAGTTCTCTAGTAAAAAAAATAAGCTAAAGAAATGGTACAAAAACTATTCACAACTAACTTGGGTAAACTAAATCCCCAACAGTAAGCACACAGCAACTTATGTACACAGCAACTCGTTCACAATCTGTTAAAGCTTGGAGCTAAACAAAAGCCTCATAGTATGAAATAACTTGGTAACTAACTAGCTACGGTTCATTCTTTAGTTTAACTAATTATAGAAAAGGGATGGAATGACAGAATTAGCAGACACCTCGCGGTCCTTTAGCCCTAAAAGCAGCACTTCTTCCATAAGAGTCAGTCGGGTTTCTTTCGAGTCGCCGCAGTCGTCGTTCTCCGGTTCGTCTCTGCGGTGCTCCTCGTCGTCCCCGGCCGCAGTTCGCTCCCTGTCAGAGGCGGCGGCGGCGCTACGCGAGGCCTCGGTGCGTCTCTGCACTAGGCCCGAGCTCCGCTGAGTTAACGAGCTCATCGTCCGAGTCTCAAACGAATAAAGATCACTCAGACTAAACTTCGGCCCGAGAGCAAAGTCTTTAAATGTATTCCTGATACATAAAGCCTCACTACAACGGCTGATTAACCTAACTTGCCAAGTGTAACTTTCCAGACAAAAGCGTTTTTAATCCTTTATCGAAGCTACATGGCTTTCGTTAACCGAGTCGGAAAAACCTAACATGGCGGCTGGCGGTGACGTCACAAGTGGATGTGGCAGATTCTCAGGTCGTGCTACGTGCTCCTTCACACCGGATTCATAAAACAAACATCAGGCATTTTAAAACATTAACATTATTAACACATTTTCTATTTGTTGATATTTATCTACAAATTAATTTTCATAAATGTATAACTTTGTGCATATAAATCTATAAATGTATATTTATAAATCTGCACCCCCCCCCCCCGGGGGGGGGTTTAATAAAGTATTCTAAAGTATTCAGAATCTTCTGATTCTGGAGGCTTAGCGTTTAGCATGTTCTCCTCTCAGCTCTAGGGATTCCAGGTTCGAATCCCAATCTGGGTGGAGTTTCCATGTTCTCCCCGTGTCCGCGTGTGTTTCCTCCAGGATCTCCTGTTTCCTCCCACAGTCCAAAAACATGGCTCAAGGTCAATGGAATTCTCCAAATTGCCCCATATAGAATCACGGTGGCTTAGTGTTTAGCATGTTCTCCTCTCAGCTCTAGGGATTCCAGGTTCGAATCCCAATCTGGGTGGAGTTTCCATGTTCTCCCCGTGTCCGCGTGTGTTTCCTCCAGGATCTCCTGTTTCCTTCCACAGTCCAAAAACATGGCTCAAGGTCAATGGAATTCTCCAAATTGCCCCATATAGAGTCACGGTGGCTTAGTGTTTAGCATGTTCTCCTCTCAGCTCTAGGGATTCCAGGTTCGAATCCCAATCTGGGTGGAGTTTCCATGCTCTCACCGTGGGTTTCCTCCGGGTTTTCCGGTTTCCTCCCACAGTCCAAAAACATGGATCAAGGTCAATTGAATTCTCCAAATTGCCCCATATAGAGTCACGGTCGCTTAGTGGTTAGCACGTTTATCTCTCAGCGCTGGGGATTCCAGGTTCGAATCCCCATTGGGGTAGGGTGACTAGATGTCCCGCTTTGTGCGGAACAGTCACGCAATTTCGTTACTTTTCATGCGTCCCGCAAATTGAGACGTTGTCCCGCATTGTTATTCAGAGTCAGACTCCAGTTTTGAATTGCGTGTTTTATAAACTGCCATTAGATGGCTCTGTTGTCTGTTATCAGGGGAGAGGCCCCGCTGTTTGAATGTCAACCATTCGGGAACGCGGACGCGTGTCCGTTCTGTTTAATTGTACACAGTCTGGTTTTAATTTGAGAATCATTGTGAAATAGTATAAAAGCTAAATGCTTACTATGTTTTCTTACGTTAGAGAAATTTACATTCAAATAAGATATCCAAGTTATATATACATATACTGAAATACAGGAGTCATACCCTTTTTAAAGCACAATAAAGAACTGTCTGTTCTGCTTAATTGTACACGTATATATACAGTATATATACAGTGTTTATTATATATATATATATAACGTTCGCCTCTCAGCGCTAGGGATTCCCGGTTCGAATCCCCATCTGGTTGGAGTTTCCATGTTCTCCCCGTGTCTGCGTGGGTTTCCTCCGGGTTCTCCGGTTTCCTCCCACAGTCCAAAAACATGGATCAAGTTAATTGAATTCTCCAAATTGCCCCGTTTAGAGTGTGTCTGTGTGAGTGAGTGTGTGCCCAGCGATGGATTGGCGCCCTGTCCTGGGTCTATCTGCCCAGCGCCCGAGATGTTCTCCCCTGGATGGGCATGGGGAACCCCACCGCGACCCTAAT
>JAFMOD010000271.1:217887-241281 GCA_019802435.1 Corydoras maculifer
GGGGGCTGAATAATTTTGCACATCGCACTTTTCAGTTTTTTATTTGTAAAAAAATTGTTGATTCATGTATAACTTTCATTCCACTTCACAATTGTATACCACTTTGTGTTGGTCTTTCACATTAAATTCCAGTGAAATATATTTATGTTTGTGGTTGTAATGTGACAAAATATGGAAAAGTTCAAGGGGTATGAATACTTTTGCAACCCACTGTATAAGTTAGTAATTGTCCTGTCTTGTTTACATTTGGTCATTTAGCAGACTCCTTTATCCAAAGCGACTTACAAGGTGAGCACAGGGTTAATCACAGCGTCCCTGGAGCAATGAGGGTTAAGGGTCTTGCTCAAGAACCCACGTTTGTAACTTCAGTGGACCTGGGCTTTGAATCCACAACCTTCTGATTGATAGCTCAACATCACACCACTGAGCTATTACACTCGTTTCTTTGTATAGCATGTGATTTTAAGTACTGTTAGAATCGATTTGCGCGTTTCATTCCATTGAGCTAATCTGTAAATTATTGTAGATTACAATAATTTGGCAACTGATTGATTGATTATGAAATACGGGTGCATTTAAAGTGTGGGAGCACTTCACACAAAAACCACAAAGTGATGCTCTTTCAGATTTGCAAAGTGGAGATAGCTTTTTACAACAGTACAAGTGCTATGCACAAGCATTTAAAGCACAAACATCCGTTGGTTTGGTTTACTTTTAACATGTTTAACGTGTTTCCATTATTAGAAGTGTATTACTAACCGTTTCTTCATTGTTCTGTGTAGATACATGCAGCTTTTCTTAATGCAGCTCATGAACCATGTTTCATGTCGCATTCGGATAAATTTGAAAGTCCCCGCTTGTATGTAGTCAACAAAAAATATATATACTGTAGTGAACACATAGTCTATGAAATATCAGATTTTATTGCCCATGATGTTTGTGGCCTCATGTTATATGTGCCTCAAAGCCGATGCATTTTTTTTTAAATAAATTTTTTACATTTTATATATTTATTTATTTTTCACCAAGAACCGATTGGTTAATTGGTGACTTAATAATTTAAAGTAAACTATTTGGGGGGGAAAATATACATTTTTACGTCCAGTATTTTTAAGATGTTTGAATCGTAGTAAAGGACTGATTTTTAAAAAGCATTTTTGTGTTTTCTAATAGAGCTGTATTTGATTAAATAAAATATTTAAACATTAAAGGTTTTTATTCTTAATTATTTTGGAGAAGTTATTTTAATTACATACACAATCAGAGTGATTAATCGTTAATCATCACAAAATGAATCATGAGGTGCAGCCCTGTTGTAGATTATTCTTCAGTACGTGATAGATTTTTTTATTGAACTTGAAATTGCTCATATGATCCAAATAACTAATATCCATTGCTTGGTCTATTACTCATCTCAGCCCCTAAAACAGGATACAGCCAGGGGGCCACACCGTATACACAGACCCAGCAAACACGCCAGGTTACAGCTATAAAGCCGGCTACACAGAGTCCAGCTACTTCTACATATTCCATATACCCGGTGTCCTCTGCGGTGCAGCCTGTGGCTGCTGCAGCGGCTGCGGTTGCCTCTGTCGTCCCATCTTATTCCCAGAGCCCCACTTACAGTACCAATGCTGTTACATATTCAGGTATGACTTTTTTTTAAAGTAGTTTTTAAGTAAACAGGCAGCAAAATATATTCAAACTAATTGACTTGCACACTGTAAAAACATATTTTTGTTTATTTATTTTGTTAGGCACTTCATATTCAGGTTATGAGGCGGCGGTTTACTCTGCTGCATCTTCATACTATCAACAGCAGCAACAGCAAAAGCAAGCAGTTGCTGCTGCAGCTGCGACTGCAGCCTGGACAGGCAGTACTTTTACCAAGAAGACGCCTTTCCAGAACAAAACCATCAAAGCCAAACAGCCTCCAAAGCCACCTCAAATTCATTATTGTGAAGTTTGTAAAATAAGCTGTGCTGGGCCACAGGTAAGTCCTAACTTAGTTCTATTCTCATTTATGCAAAATGTCCACTTTGTAAATTGTATTTGCCGTTGTTTACTGTAAGTAAAATTCAATTGTGGTTTAGTATGAGTTGTATATCTTAACTCTATTCTGACTGTATTCCATATTCAGGTTTTTTTTTATATTTCACAGTAGTTTATTGTTTTAGTTGATGGGAAGTCAAAGTGTTTTATTTTCAGTGCTTCAGAATGTAGAGAACATACAGAGGATTATAGGATAGAGGACAGTAATCTTCATTTAGACATAAGTTGTTTACAAAGGAGGAAACTAGTTAGGTAAGGTCTATAGGAAGGTTTTTTCACTGACATGGCAGCTGTCTTTAATTCTGCCATCCTAATGTCTTTTTTTAATTGGAAGGTAGGTGTGAAACGCTGTACCCATTTTAAAAATATATATACTATGGTGTGTTTTACATAAATGAAGAAACTTGATTGTATTGGAGCTGTTTTTATGTAAACTATGTTATTATAACCACAAGTCCTGCAAAATATGTAGCATGTTCAGCTGTCATGAAAAATTTTGAAGCAAATAATAAACAATAAACTTGTATGATTATGTGAAAATGATCGTACTCAGCCAATTTTAGAGCACTTTAGGAGAACAGTTAAGGAAAAAAAACATGCAATGGTTATAATAAAAGTCTAACCTCAGGCTGGCTTTAGAGGGCTTCCTCCAAAATGTATTTGCACTTTATTAACAGAACTTAAACCAAACCTACTCTGAGATGAGATGTCCTACAGGAATCTTATGTCAGTCACCATTTTAACTAAAAGGTGATCTTTTTTTTTTTTTTTTTAAATAACTTTTCTAAATAATATTTTTGCACTCTGTACATTGGCCATCTGTGTTCTGGATTCAAAGTTCATCACATTCCAGAAGTTAAGTGGTAAATGCAGATGAACTTAAACAGGATGCACCTTGAATGGTTTTAAGCTCCAAAGACAAAACATGGGGCCTAAGCCCAACATTTCCTCTTTAAAAATGGACAACTATCCTGCTGTGCAACGTGCCTCATACCACGCTCTAATAAATATTTGCCGACCGGATGCTCTGGCTTAAACAAAGACCTGATGGGGCACTGTCTGTGTGTATAGACAAACAGTCTTTGTGCCTGTGACTATGTGCCTGCACAGTTTTTATCTTGCTTTAATTAGTTTTCTTTAGATTTCCCAACCCAAATTGCTTTATGGGAATAAACCTAGATCAATGACAACTTTTAATTTCATCAGTCTTTAATTTATCTTGATTTTTATTTTTTAACCCATTGCATGATAGTTTAGCCCTTCAGAAGTCTCTCTCTATCTATAAATATATATATATATATATATATATATAAATAAAATGTACTGTGTGTATACGTGTGTGTGTGTATGTGTATATATATATATATATATATATATATATATATATATATATATATATATATATATATATATATTAGTTTGACATATACACATTGACAGATAATTAAATATCTAGCTGACCAAACACCATATCAATAACAAACAATAAACAAACATAATTAGTTTACATAATAAATTTAATTTGCAAATAACCATCCCCATTATTTTACATAAATAGTGGAAAAAAAAATTATTTGCACCTTGAATAATGTAATTGTTCTGTAACAGTGCTAAAGTGTGTTTTGGCAGGGCACCTAACCCCAGTTGCTCCCAGGTTCTGTGTACAAGACTGCCCACCACTTGTGTATCTCTCTGCATGGGTTAAATTTAAAGGACCAATTCTTCTGTGTGAGCACTGTTGACAAATATATTTAAAAAAGGAAAGGAAGACCGTAATGAACATTGTTATTAGCCGGCACTCTAGCGATATGACACGAACGAGCATCAACCACTTCTAATCTTATAATCTTAAGCACCTTTAGGCAACAGCAATGCATTTAACGATAAATATGGCTCAATATGGATGTTTTGCCAAATGAACGAAATGGTGATTTAAAAAGAAATGTGTGAGCACATTTTGATTAGCAATAGTTCAGTGAGTAACTCTGCATTAGCCTGTCCGTTGTAAATGTCGGGCTTTGAAAGAAGCATATATGGCTTACTGTGTTTAAACAATTTTTGTAGACATACAAGGAGCATTTAGAAGGTCAGAAGCACAAGAAGAAAGAGGCAGCACTGAAGCTCTCGCAAACCAGCAGCGGTAGCAATGGAGGAAGCAGCTCTGCTCGTAGCATTCAGAACCAGTTGCGCTGTGAACTCTGTGATGTTGCCTGCACTGGGGCTGATGCGTATGCTGCGCACATTCGCGGTGCTAAACACCAGAAGGTACGCATAGGTTTTCTTGCTTATTCATTAATTCATTATCTTCTGCTAAATCCTCTACTAAGGTTGGGGGGGGGGTAGTGTTAGTAGTGCTGCCACTAATGACTATTTTTCTATCGATTTGACTATCGATTATTTTATCGATTAGTCGACTGGTCTAAACAATTAATATTCTTTCAAAGGGAAAAAAATGATAATCTCATGCAAGTTCAACTTATTTATACAACAAACTGCAAAACTTTACCCTCCAGCAGAGTGAACAAACAAAAGTGTGCTTCTTCAAACTGTCAAGTAAATTGGAAAGAAATTTACATTACTATTAAATTCAAGTTCTCCATAGTAAAAAAATTGCAAACTATGTTTGCACTGCCATCTTCAGCAGAGTTAGGATCATATTAATTACACTTGCAGTAAAAGCTGCTGAAAATTTTTCTCAACAATCCTTGCTTTGTAGGTATTTCTATCTTGTACTAAGAGCAAGGGAGAAGGAAAGGAGGGAAAAAAACAATATTAATTAATAATAGTTGATCTTATTAACTATTCAATTATATTAGTCTAATTTATTAAGACTATAATTGTTGTGTATATGTGACGTTCCATGTGCAATGAATTGTGCCTAAAATTATAGCAAAAATAAAAGCGATAAAGGACATGTCTCATGTCCAGCATGCACCAAAGACAAAGAGTTAGTCCACCGTCTAATGGAAACATTTATCATCAGTCTCTTCTATCAGAAAACAGAAAGCCTTATGGTGGCTTTGCCTTTTCTATGTGCTTCCATTTAGGATGTTTATATACGCCCTTAGAGATTTGCAAAGTGTGCAAATAACGTTTTGGTCCTCAGCCAATTAAAAGTAACTCCATGGTCTGTGAAAACTTTTGTGATGCTCTATACTGTATTACTGTATTGCCGCAGCCTGCATTTTTTTATTTTTTTATTTTGAGTGGCGCTGGGAACTGAATGATGTCATGTACATTAAGGAAAAGCATTTCTTTGAACAGGTGCATTTTTGGAATAAAAATGAAAACAAAAACGATGCAATCCCTACTGGGAAGATACCAGCCAGGACAGGGTGCCAATCTATTGCTGGGTGCACAGCCTCACACACACGCACACTATATAGTGTTGGTTTAGAGCAGGCAATTTACCTTAAATCCATGTTTTTGGATTGTGGGATGAAACCGTACCCACGTGTACACGGGAAGAACATGGAAACACATACGCAGTACTCAGACGAATGTAAGCCATTGTGTTGCCTTCCCTTGCTTGTTTCTCAGGGTAACTATCCATCTATTATCTTCCGATTTATCCTCTATTAGGGTCGCGGGGGGGTTCCCCATGCCCATCCAGGGAAGAACGTTTCGGGCGCTGGGCAGATACACCCAGGACAGGACGCCAATCTATCACTGGACACTCACTCACACAGACACATTCTATATGGGGCAAGTTGGAAAACTCAATTGACTTGATCCATGTTTTTGGGCTGTGGGGGGGAAACCGGAGAACCCGGAGGAAACCCACACGGACACGGGGAGAACTTGGAAACTCCACCCAGATGGGGATTCAAACCGGGAATCCCTAGCACTGAGAGGAGAACATGCTAACCACTAATCCACCGTGCCGCCCATCGGGGAAACTAGTTCTGCATAATATAGAAACAACTTGTAATGTCTAACTATATACAGGTAAACACAGACCTTTGATCTGAACTTGCTGTAATTTTTCCGACTTACGGTTCATGATGTAGTAATTAAACAGTTAAGCAGATTAATTTTTTTTTTTTTTTTTTTTGCATTGGATTCATTTCCTTCATGGTTTTCGTTTTAGGTTGTAAAACTACACACCAAACTTGGAAAGCCCATTCCTTCCACAGAGCCTAGTGTGGTAACGCAAACATCTGCATCCACCACAGCGGCCCCTATTAAAACTGTCAGCTCTGCCCCAAGTGGTTCTACTAGCAGCACTGCACCTTCTATTTCTGTTTCCACCTCAACTGGCTCTAATTCCTCCTATCTCAAACCAGTTGGCTTAGTCAACAGTACCACTGCTACACCGGGAAAAAGTCTTTGTCTAAGCAGTGTATCTACTACCACAAGCACAGTCAAGAAAGCCACTACACCCAAGATCAACTTTGTTGGTATGAGTCATGTTTCACTTGCTTTCTGGAAACCTCATCACTTTAGAGCACACATTTTCTGGCCGCAAAGAACTGTAAATATTCATGGATGGCCCCAATGCATTTTTCCACAGGGGGCAACAAGTTGCAGACTACTGGTGCAAAGATGGATGTGGAGGCAACTAAACCTCCCCTCTCTTCATTAAACACTATAGTGCCGGAGGGTCAAAATGACACACTTGAATCGCTGTCCCCTCAGTCAGCTTTAGCTGCCCTACAGAGCGATGTCCAGCCTGTTGGGCATGATTATGTTGAAGAGGTAATAAAGTTAATTGAGGGATGTATTCGTGCATGTTTCATTATATAAAAAAAGAAAAATACTTTTATTTATTTTTTATAAAGGTTCGAAATGATGAAGGAAAAGTCATCCGATTTCATTGCAAACTGTGTGAATGTAGTTTTAACGATCCAAATGCCAAGGAAATGCATCTTAAGGGAAGAAGACATCGTTTGCAATACAAGGTTGGTGAATTCCAGATGTCTTTAATAATTTCATCTGTTGGTTTGTCTTCCTTTATTTCAAGATTCAAGAAAATGTTATTGTCATTAATATCACATGTGGTACATGAGATTGATTACCCTGTTATTTTAATGTGATAATTTTAAAGAAGAAAACGGGAGTTTTTTTTTAAAAACAGTATATAGATATGTGAAATATAATAATTAACAGCTTTGACTATATATATATATATATATATATATATATATATATATATATACATATATAATAGTTGTACTTTTTCTTCTCTATGCTGAATAAATTTAAGTTTATATCACCATGTTAACTACTTAATCTTTCCGACATTTATGTAATTGCTTTGTATTTGTATAATGTAGAAAAAGGTTAACCCAGATCTCCAGGTGGAAGTGAAGCCCAGCATCAGAGCCCGAAAGATCCAGGAAGAGAAAATGAGGAAACAGATGCAAAAAGAAGAGTACTGGAGGCGCCGTGAAGAAGAGGAGCGTTGGCGAATGGAGATGAGGTTTGGCGGATCTTGATGCAGATTTTTCCTTCTGTTGTTTTTAATTGCAATTACACCTTTAACACATGGCTATTGCTTTGTGTTTGAAGACGGTATGAAGAGGACATGTACTGGCGTCGAATGGAAGAAGAGCAACATCACTGGGAAGATCGACGCAGAATGCCAGAAAGTGGTTATCCACAGGGTCCCCCTGGTCTTCTTGGGGTGAGGCCAGGAATGCCGATCCCACAGCCGCAAGGACCTGTGGTCAGTCTTGTACTTTCAAGATACCCCTTTTTACCTTTTCTCATCTAGCATTTAAAAAGCCATGTATGCTCTGGATTTTATTATTCATCGTTCTTAAGGTGTTTGTAAACAACCACTAAAAAGATTGTGTGTGGTAGTGTAATGGCACTTGGGTGAGACACACCTAGCACACCTGATTTGTCTCCGTCTGGTGTCCATGTGCCTTTCTAAGCGTGTACATCCCATGCATCCTGCGGCTTGTTGCCAGATCTCTGTGTTAGTCGGCTCCACCCCACCCCCCAAGCTACCACCGTGCTATGACACAATGGAACCTCTGTTTTTGTTGCTAATCCGTCCGCTTACTATCTGTTGAATCAATGAAAACACTGGGGGCATCACGGTGGCTTAGTGGTTAGCACGTTTGCCTCTCAGTGCTAGGGTTCGAATCCCCATCTGGGTGGAGTCTCCATGTTCTCCCCGTGTTCGCATGGGTTTCCTCCGGGTTCACCGGTTTCCTCCCATTGAATTCTCCAAATTGCACCATATAGTGTGTGTGCCCAGCGATTGGTGCCCTGTCCTGGGTGTATCTGCCCAGCGCCTTCTATGTTCTCCACTGGATAGACATGAGCAAGACCCTTAACCCTCATTGCTCCAGGGATGTTGTGATTAACCCTGTGCTCACCTTGTAAGTCGCTGTGGATAAAAGCGTCTGCTAAATGACCAAATGTAAATGTTAAGTTTTACCCATGCATTTATTTAAAAACTTGTATTTTATCATGTCTCTCAGCATAACCATGACTAAATCATTCCTCTTTTCTTTAGCCTCCTCGCCGCCCTGATTCTTCAGACGATCGCTATGTCATGACAAAGCACGCAACTATTTATCCCTCTGAAGAGGAACTGCAGTCTATTCAAAAGATAGTGTCCATTACAGAGCGCGCTCTAAAACTTGTTTCTGACATCATCACTGACCAAGATGGTGATAAAGATGACGACAAGGAGAAAAGTGAGCCTCCAAAAGATAGGTGAGTTAATGTTTGCTTGATTTGCAGGTGTTCATTTCTTGGACATCTTATGACTTTAAACCTACGTCCTTGTGCTTTGTGATTTCAAAGGCTTATAACACTGTAAAGCTGCTTTTGATGATATACTATTGTCAAAAACGCTATATAAATAAATGACCTGTACTTTTCTAGAGCTTTAAAGGGAGTGATGCGAGTTGGTGTTTTGGCTAAAGGACTACTTCTACATGGAGACAAAAATGTAAACCTTGTTCTACTTTGTTCTGAGAAGCCGACAAAGACTTTGTTGTCACGTATTGTGGAGCACCTTCCCAAACAACTAATGGTATCAATCTTTACTTTTTACTTATTGCCTTTTTTTGTGAATTCTTTGGAAATAAATCTCCTAAATTGTTTTTCTTCATTCTCTATTTCCTCCACTTACCATATAGATGGACTTTGTAGTTTTACAATTCCAGACTGTAGTCCATCTGTGTTCTTTGTTGTTGTTGTTGGTTCTCTGTTCTCTGTTGGTCAGGAGCATCACAGAACAGGTATCATTTGGGTGGTGGATTGTTTATTGTCAGTTCTGCAGTGACACTGATGTGGGGTGAGGGGGTGTTAGTGCAGCAGTGCTGCTGGAGTTTCATTTAAACACCTCAGTGACACTGCTGGGATAGGAGTAATGCACCAACTAATTCAAACCTGCTTTGTGGTGCTACTACTCGGGTCCTAATCATTAGAAAACCAGAGTAAATGGGACATAAACAGTCTGTACTGTAGTCCACAAACAGATGGGATATAGGTTGGAATTGTAGAACTACAAAGTCCTCTACATTTTTAATTCTGTTTAGTTTAAATTCTTTAGTGTACACCGGACCCAAGACACGTGGATTTACCTCATAATTACCTTTTAGTTTTGTAGGTTTTTTTTGTGTTAAATTTAACAGCAATAAGTTCATGATCAATGATTTACTGCTTTAAATAATCCAACACTGTTTACTCTCTGTGTTGGGTAGTTCAGGTGTAGGGCTATAAATCTGAGGGTTCAAATCTCAGGTCCACAGAAGTTACCACTGTGGGCCCTTGAGCAAGGCCTTTAGCCCTCATTGCTCCAGGAATGCTGAATCATTCCTGACCCTGTATTGAGACTCCAACCAAGTTGGGATAAGTCGCTTTGGATTAAAGCATCTGCTAAATGATGAAATGTAAATGTGTTTCTTAGTTGGTTGCACCTGAGAAGTATGAAGTTAAAGGCTCCATCCAAGAAGCTGCAATCATCCTGTCCTCTTGTACTGAGCCCAAGATGCAGGTGACAATCACTTTGACCTCACCCATTATTCGAGAGGAGAACGTCCAGGACGGAGGTTTGAAAAGACTTTGCTTTCTAAACTTAACCAACGTTAAAGTGTATAAATTACAATTAATTTGCCACCCTAAAGAGCCTATCTGCTGGCACAAGAGATTTTCACATTTTGCAGCTGAGCATCTTTGGGCCCCTGGTTTTCCTGTAAAAAGATATTCAAAATTAAACCTGGATTGCACTTGAGCTTGGTCAACTTCAAATAAAAGGGATATCTGGAAAAGTCTTGAGTGCCTTCAAAAATCCAAAAATTAGATGTGTACATTTAAAGTGTTCTAAATATTTATTTTCTTGAGGATTTTTTTCACTTATAACTGAGATCGAAACTTCCAAACCGTGAAAACTTTATTTTGAAGGCAGTTATTTTAGTAAATCTTAGATTATGCACTTTTAAACATAAGTATTTGTTTTATTATTTTTTAAAATTTATTTTAAACCAAGTCTCATCAAATTTTAATTTGATATAGCATTAATTACAACTAAGTTCACCGCTACCAGGTTTTTTTTTATTATAATTTTTTTTTTATAATTTATTTTTTAACAAAATACTTGCACTGATTGCCAGCAGTGTTGCTCAGGGCTCAACTTTTCTTTTTCTTTTATTTTTCTTGTGCGTTGGAGAGGGGGATGGTTAATACTTCTAGTACTCGCAAAGCTTCAAAACAAGCATGACAAGTGTTTTGCATTGTGTAAGTCTAGTTAGATATAATTAATATTAACTTTGTTTCCTGTGTTTTGGGGCATTATCCACTGTATCTTTTAGTTTTAAAAAATCTTTATTGTACAGACGTCTATAAAACAAAGTATCAAAATGATGCAGCAGGAAAATTGCTGAAAACTTGTAATGTCATCACAGGAAACAAATCTTATTTTTTGTGGTAAGGTGATTCACAACTTTTATTGTCCCTTATTCTAAAATCAAAGTGCTCCCCTGAGTGAATCAACCTACTGTGACAAAATTGGCATAGATTTGTATGGCACAGACAGACTTCTGACTCGAATAAACTAAAATCCCTTAGTTTCCTTAACAACCACAGGTCTCCTTTAACTGTGACTTGTATAACGCCTGTTTGTCCGCAACTTGGTTCAAGTCGAAATTATCTTTTACTACGTCATTTCTGTTTGGATCCTTGGGGGAGTATCTGTAAGCTTTTGGGTCGAAGGCTTTGTTCAAAGAATATTTAATTGCACCTGGGTTTCATAGACTTTTCACAGCTTACAACTTAAAAAGTTTTTTCGAACGCATTTTCAGCAGGAATGCATGCAATGATGTCCTAACCCTTTAAAATAGAAGCTTCATGTTTTCATTACAGCACATGCTGCTGCCTTCATGTGTCCAAGGCTTTACCAGAGTCCAGTCTTTAAGCCTCTTTGCATAACGAGCAACTATTTTTCCCATCTGAGGCTACGTCTACTAGTTCTGGAAGGATTTTTGACCAAGGTTCCATCCAAAACCCCCTCAAACACTTTGCCACACCTACTATAGCTGTGTAACTGAATTGGGTCACGTGAGCATTAAAACATATTCAATTATAAGCTGGATGTATTTCTTGCAGGCAGGGTTGAAGAGGACTAAATAAAAAAATACACATATATTTATGTTCATGTTGTATTCAAAGGCATTTTTGAGAAAATGATCTATTTCTAAGGAGGCATTTAATGGCTTTGTGCATCATGCACTTGTCTAACTGCAACAGAGTCATGTGTTTGATTTCTAGTCAGGTGATCAGAATCTTTCCATTATAGAATTCGCATTTTCTTTTTCGTCTTCATGGGTTTTTGCCAGAAGCCCCATTTTCAGTTTTTTGGATAAACTGGAGATGCTAAATTTTACCCACGTATAAATGTGTGTTTGCTACGTTTATCTACTTTTGCTCAGTAAGTGTAAATATATGCTCCATGGCCCAAAATCAGAAAATTTGTTAATTGTTTCTATAGGAAAGCCATTAACGTAGTTAAAGAGAAAATGCCAGTATAGGTAGCGATGCTAGAACCCATTTTATGAATTACATTAATTATTCTTTAAAATGTTCCATGCTGGTCGTCTATTTCCCACTTCAGTGCTGTACAGTCTCTTTAATTTGCCAGGGTAGTTCATTTCCCAAATGACATATTATGAAATGGAATTCATTCAGTTGTAAGTCCTCCCCAATTATAGCTAAGGAAATGTACAAGTGCATTATTTATACCCACCTGGTATGTGTGGCAATGTGTTGGCAGTTTCTGACCTGGTCAAACACCCATTCCTCACCTCCGTTTGACAATTCGATCCATTTTTAGATGTAACCTCGGCTATGGTGAAAGACCCAGCGGACGTCTTGGACAGGCAAAAATGCCTTGACGCTCTGGCTGCACTACGCCACGCTAAGTGGTTCCAGGTTCGAAACATAATTTTTCTTTCTTCGTGTAGCCTTATGAGATGCATTGTGTTCATTAACTTGTTTTACTCTGAGGCCTAATTCCATGCCTGTAATAGTATAAGTACTACAAGGATGCCCAATTATAACTAAATTCAAAGCATCAGGGCCTACAAAATTTTGAATCTGTTTGTGAGCTGGCGCATGAAAAACCAGCATCCTTGCACTACTATAATTTAACGATGTAATGCATTTATCATATTTATTATAAGCTGCAATACAATTCCATAAGGCTGCAGAATAAGTTTGCAGAGTCTACTGTAGGAGCATACATGTTTGTTACTTGTGAGCCTTTATTTTCCTTTCCCCCCTCATTCTTCAGGGATTGACAGAAAAGGAATATCTGATTAGTTTGCTGTGACTTTGCTTTATAGGCAAATGCACAGCTAAAGTAAAGCAGATTTCCTCGACTGTTTCAGTCCTTGTCAACTCTTTTCTGGACTGATTATTTTTGTAATCGAGTTCTGTGAATTATTTGGCCATCTGAGGTCAGGGTTTACAAGATAACCAAGGGCATCTTGCAAACTTTGAACTCGAATACTAATGCGAGGTAAAATACTGCTGGGAATGGCAGCTTATTCGAATGCACAGTACACAGAGACTGTTACCTATTAAAAGCTTCCATTGTGTACAGTAGTGTTGCACCTCTTCTTAAAAGCCAGCAAGTAATAGGAGCTCTCTTGCAAATGTGCTTGTGACTAACTTAACTTGATTTTGTTGCACTAAGGCTAGAGCAAATGGACTTCAGTCCTGTGTGATTGTTATTCGTATTCTCCGTGACCTTTGTCAGCGAGTTCCCACCTGGTCTGCTTTTCCAAGTTGGGTAAGATGATTTCCGAATATATCCCAGCTTGTAAACATTTCTTTTTTTTCTATTATTTTGGAGGTGTTGAGTTTAATGTTGTAATCAAACTACAAAATGATAAATTTTATATGCAAATGTATGTTTATAAACATGTACGTTTACAGTATTGTCAATACTTTAGGTTTTCTTTGAGATCTGTGTTAAAACTTTCTTTTTTTTTTCTTTGTTAAGGCTATGGAACTACTTGTTGAAAAGGCAATAAGCAGTGCTGCTGGACCAATGAGCCCCGGTGATGCTCTCCGCAGAGTTTTTGAATGTATCTCTTCTGGCATTTTGTTGTCTGGTAAGTTTTGACCTAATTTGAATCATTCGCTATTCTAACAAATACAATCTATACAATAATAATATATAAAACCTTTAGGTCTATTAGTACAAGGTAGGGGCCTAATTTTAGTCCCTTATTATTCTAGCTAAACTCTCAGTTCATCATGACCTGACCTTCCAAATCGATGGCTCCACAATCGCTCCATCCAACTCAGTCCGTAACCTTGGGTTCATAAATGTCTCGCATCTTAATCTCTCTGATTAGGTCACTAGAACCACCCATTCCTGCAGGTTCCACTCTGTACAACATCAGGAAGCTTAGACCTTTCTTAACTAAATATGGTGAATGTGACATTACCATGGGAGTGGCACGGTGGCTTAGTGGTTAGCATGTTCTCCTCTCAGTGCTAGGGATTCCTAGCTTGAATCCCCATGTGGGTGGAGTTTCCACGTTCTCCCCATGTCCGCGTGAGTTTCCTCCAGGTTCTCTGGTTTCCTCCCACAGTCCACAAACATGGATCACGTCAATTGAATTCTTCAAATTGCCCCATATAGAGTGTGTCTGTGTGAGTGAGTGTGTGCGCCCAGCGATTGGATTGGCACCCTGTCCTGGGTGTATCCGGCCAAGTCCCGAGACGTTCTCCCCTAGATGGGCATGGGGGACATACCCCCCCCCACGACCCTAATAGAGGATAAAGTGGAAGATAATGAATGACATTACCATGTTTTAATCGACAGGAGCATTGCATGTATTGTAGTATTTCCAGAACGTCAAAATGTGGTTGAGGCATTAATGACATATTTTGTTTAATGCAGGAGGGCCGGGATTAATGGACCCATGTGAAAAAAATCCTACAGACACCCTGACTTCCATGGAAGAACAGCAGCGAGAGAACATAACATCCTGTGCTCAGGTGCGCCAGATCATCCTCACAGCTTCTTTGCAGGGGTTTTGCTGAATCTAGTTACAATTGTACAAATGATGTAATACTTGTTACACAGAAGCCATTACATTGAGTCTTAACATGTTTAACTATAGTACCACTGAAAAGTTTAGACACACCCCCTTCTTGCTCCATCCTCAATCTCCTCCACTTATCATATAGATGGACTTTGTAGTTTTATAATTCCAGACTGTAGAACATCTGTGTTCTTTGTTGTTGTTAGTCCCTGTTGGTTCTCTGTTCTTTATTGGTCAGGAGCATCACAGAACAGGTATCATTTGGGTGGTGGATTGTTTATTGTCAGTTTCATTTAAACACCTCAGTGACACTTCTGGGATAGGAATAATGCACCAACCCAATAACCCCTGCTCTGTGGTGCTACTATTGGGGTTCTGACCATTAGAACAGAGTAAAGGGGACGTAAACAGTATGTACTGTAGAACACAGACTACAGTCTAGAGTTGTAGAACCACAAAGTTCACCTTTACAGTAAGTGGAACTGATGACCTCAACATTAAGTGGAACAGAAACAGGGGGTGTCCAAACCTTCAACTGGTACTCTAGATGATTCTAGACAGTAGTTTAAAATTCATACTGTATAAATATTTTTAAGGTTAAGTTGACTACTGATTTTAGTATTACAAAGATGTAACCTTTTTTTTTTTTTATTTAATTTTATTTATTTATTTATTTACCCCAGAAACCCACACTAAATTTCTTCTTTTTTTCAGTTTGCCCTGCGGCTTTTGGCGTTTCGGCAGATCCATAAAGTTCTTGGTATGGATCCACTGCCTCAGCTGAACCCACGCTTTAGTGTGAGAAACACCCGCAAGAGAAGGCGTGAAAACAGTGATGGGACTGACAGCTTCGAGGGCGAGGGCAAGAAAGACAAGAAGGATTTCGATGGCTTCTGAACTTCCACACGCTCCAAGACTCGCCAAGTCTGTATTCCATGATGTAAAAGTAAACCGCTGTGGATCTCTGTAAACTCATTTGTGCATTTTAGCAAGATTTTAGTTGCTCGTCTTGTTCAAGACCTCTGTTGCTGATTATTTGTGATTTTCAGTTTGCTGCTGATGCTTAACCACATTGACAGCTTGACCGTCTTAGTGCATTGATGGCTCAATGTTTTAAAATGGTTGAATTAGGACACCCGACTGTGCTGATAGAACGGAGAACAGACCGTGTACATAATGTTTCAATCATTCTTAAAAGATTTATGTTCTAAATTAAACTTCAGGTTCATTGCCCTTCTCCTTATTTGTGCTCGTTGCTACTCTCATTACACACTGACCGACAAAAACCTTGTTTAGCTACAAAAGAAATATATACTGGTGAATTGAGATGCTGCCATCACTTTCAGGAAACAAATTAAAATATATTGGCAGTTATTTAAGCTGAAACCATTACAATGTCCATTATAAAGTTCTATGCTATCATACCAGTAATTTTCTTTTTTGCCATGATATTGAATTGCTACCTGGACTTGGGGTTTGCTTTCTTTTGTCTGTTTTGAATGGGGGACATTCCACATAGCTCTATAGTTTATGTCTAATGTCTAATCCATTTTCTGTGTTGACGAGCCCTAACCAAGCACTATAAATGCTTGTTATAGGCTACTACTAAGATATCTTGTGGTCAGTTACTAACTTTGTCATTTAATGTACAAGATCTCTTACTCCTTAATATATATAAATATGAATATATTGCAAGTAGTTTTAAGCTGAGCTTGTATAAAGGCTACACTTTAATTTGCATAAGTATATCGCAAGACTGAGCTGAAGGCAGACTTGGGTTGTATACAAATTACTGTGCTTCCCCTTCTTGTAGGCCCCATTTCCCCTTTTAAACAAAAATTGACAAACTTCTTTTTTTGGAGGATCTTTTTAGTTAATGTGTCTGCACAGCCCAGTGTCTGTCACAGTTTAAGAATTTTTTTGGTTCCTCTTCAATTGAAGACAGTTCAAAATCCCCTTTGATATAAACACCTTCAAATGTGTTTGAAGAGTTTCATCTTGACATTTGTAAATGATGTGTTCTCATACCCACAAATTATTCTGATTGAGTTCTATATTTAATTACATCCTTCTCACTGAATATTTTTGTCGTCAGAATTGATTACCTCTGTTTTTTTGGAGTATGGATCGGGTCAGATTTGGACTAGGCCCCCAGCATTTTCTTAAGCATTTTTTTTAGGTGGCTTTATCAGCAAACGAAGGTCTATGCAGTGGTTTTTATTTGTAGCTGTTCTGATTTGTAGATCCAGGTCTGCCTACACCGTGTTCATAGTGTAATCCCTAAATTTTATTTCTGTATATACATATGGATGTAGTCATATGTAGCCACACGTAAGCTGTTTAATTATTAATATATGACCAAAAACATATATGTTACTGCTGTTAGAATGTTAAGAAGTTTATAATTGATGGCATGATTTTTTTTTTTTTTTTTTTTTTTAAAGATGACCAGCTGCTTGGCCAGTATTTTGATTTAACACTTTTCATTTAAGTAGTTGATAAAATGGTAATTACTACATTGTTTTCTTGTCATGGTACTACTATAAAATAAACAACAACGAAACCACTTTTTTGTTTTGGCAGAATATTTATTTATTTATGTAGAAAAAAGGGTTTTAGTGACTACATTAAATTACTACATTGACTACTACACCCTCTCACTGCATCATTGTCATTGCAGGACTGACAATAAACCGTACACCGCCTGAATTATACCCATTTTGTGATGCTTCTGGCCAATAGAAAACAAAACCAACTGGGGGACTAACAAAAACAAGTAAAGAAAAATAATGTAAAAAATTTATATATATATATATATATATATATATATATATATATATATATATATATATATATAATGTGCACGGTGGCTTAGTGGTTAGCACGTTCGCCTCTCAGCGCTAGGAATTCCCGGTTCGAATCCCCATCTGGGTGGAGTTTCCATGTTCTCCCCGTGTCTGCGTGGGTTTCCTCCGGGTTCTCCGGTTTCCTCCCACAGTCCAAAAACATGGATCAAGTTAATTGAATTCTCAAAATTGCCCCATATAGAGTGTGTCTGTGTGAGTGAGTGTGTGCCCAGAGATAGATTGGCGCCCTGTCCTGGGTCTATCTGCCCAGCGCCTGAGATGTTCTCCCTTGGATGGGCATGGGGAACCCCACCGCCACCCTAATAGAGGACAAAGCGGAACATAATGAATGAATATGTATATATATATATATATACACACACACAGTGCACCCCATTATGACCATGGGAAAAAAGTTTTCTTGAGAGTTTTGAAAATTTATCAAAATTAAAAAAACAAAGAAATCATATTTACATAAGTATTCACAGCCTTTTCTTAATACTTTGTAGAACCACCTTTGGCAGCAACTACAGCCTCAAGTCTTTTTGAATATGATGCCACAAGCTTAGCACACCTATCTTTAGGCAGTTTTGCCCATTCTTCTTTGCAGTACCTTTGACGCTCCATCAGGTTGGACGGGAGACGTCTGTGCACAGCCATTTTCAGATCTCCCCAGAGATGTTCGATCGGATTCAAGTCTGGGCTCTGGCTGGGCCACTCCAGAACATTCACAGAGTGGTCCTAAAGCCAGTTCTTTGAGATCTTGGCTGTGTGCTTCGGGTCGTTGTCCTGCTAAAAAATGAACCGTCGCCCCAGCCTGAGGTCAAGAGCGCTCTGGAGCAAGTTTTCATCCAGGATGTCTCTGTACATTGCTGCATTCATCTTTCCCTCTATCCAGACTAGTCTGCCAGTTTCTCTGCTGAAAAACATCCCCATAGCATGATGCTGCCACAACCATGCTTGACTGTAGGGATGGTATTGGCCTCGTGATGAGCAGTGCCTGGTTTCCTCTAAACATGACGCCTGGCATTCACACCAAATAGTTCAATCTTTGTCTCATCAGACCAGAGAATTTTGTTTCTCATGGTCTGAAAGCCCTTCAGGTGCCTTTTGGCAAATTCCAAGCGGGCTGCCCTGTGCCGTTTACTAAGCAGTGGCTTTTGTCTGGCCACTCTGCCATACAGGCCTGATTGGTGGATTGCTGCAGAGATGGTTGTCCCTCTGCAAGGTTCTCCTTTCTCCACGGAGGAACGCTGGAGCTCTGACAGAGTAATCATCGGGCTCTTGGTCACCTCCCTGACCAAGGCCCTTCTCCCCCGATTGCTCAATTTAGAAGGCCGGCCAGCTCTAGGAAGAGTCCTGGTGGTTCCAAACTTCTTCCATTTATGAATGATGGAGGCCACTGTGCTCATTGGGACCTTCAAAGCAGCAGAAATTTTTCTGTATCCTTCCCCAGATTTGTGCCTCGAGACAATTTTATCTCGGAGGTCTCCAGACAATTCCTTTGACTTCATGCTTCGTGTTTGCCCTCTGACATGCAGTCAACTGTGGGACCTTATATAGACAGGTGTGTGCCTTTACAAATCATGTCCAATTAACTGGATTTACCACAGGTGGACTCCATTTAAGCTGTAGAAACATCTCAAGGATGATCAGTGAAAACAGGATGCACCTGAGCTCAATTTTGAGCTTCATGGCAAAGGCTGTGAATACTTATGTAAATGTGATTTCTTGGTTTTTTATTTTTAATAAATTTTCAAAACTCTCAAGAAAACTTTTTTCACATGGTCATAATGGGGTATTTTGTGTAGAATTTTGAGGAAAGAGATTAATTTAATACAATTTGGAATAAGGCTGTAAGGTAAGAAAATGTATCCCCCCCACATCACCTTAATATAAGTTTCTCTTAAGCACAATAGCAGTAATTAATAGCACTTTTAGCCACAAATCACTGCCGCTGTTTGCCGCTTCTTGGTGGTTGTGAAGAGTATGTAAAGGATCTCAGGAAGTGTATGGTAAATGTCGTGGCAATCGTTGCGTGTTGATCTGTATAGTTGTATTGATTTGTATATAATATATAACTACAACAAATATACAGATTTTAACAAATAATTACAAGAAATTTCCTGATAATCTTTAAGCTGATATCCCGTTACTCAGCAATTAACTTTGATAGTAACAACAGACTAGATTACATTGCACAAGATCAGTTTATTAATATTTTTTAATAAACCCATTTATGAATCATACCTTGTTTATTATAGTGTGTTTATAATTGTTTTAATATAATTGTTGTGTGAATAAATCACAAAACACCCAAATTATTGCTGACATTGGCATGATCTTAGAGACACTCGAGGTTAAACCTGACAGTTTGCCAGTCTTTAATATTTAAAATATGTATATATTAAAGTCTTTAATATTTTTTTAAAGCCAAACACTCTTCAAATAGAGTGTTTGGCTTTACATCATCCATACAACTGTCATCAGCAGTCTGATTCAATATACTTAAATATTCTTCATTTAAATGGACGTTTGTGTGTGTAAGAAAAAAAACACTGATATTTGTGATGTCATGGTTTAGTTGTCCATCCATCTATTATCTTGAGCTTCTCCAGGGATCAGGTTAGGGGGCAGCAAACTAAGCAGAGAGGCTCAGGCATCCTTCTCCCCATCTACCTTTACCAGCTTGTTTTGGGGAATCCGCGGTGTTCCCAGACCAGATGGGAGATATAATCCATCCAGCATGTCTTCTGTCTCCTTCCAGTTGGACTTGCCTGAAACATCTTCCTCGGGAGGCATCCATAACTGATGCCTCCTTTCGACATGGAGGAGTAGAGGCTGTACTCCGAGTCTCTCCCTGATGACGAGCTTCTCACCCTCATCTCTAAGGGGGGGCCCATTTCGGTCGCTTGTATTCATGATCTCGTTCTTTCGGTCATTACTCAAAGCTCATGACCATAAGTAAGGGTAGGAACATGGATCAATTGGTAAACCGAGAGGCTTTCCTTATGGCATAGCTCTTTCTTCACCACAAAAGACTGGTTGGACAGTACAGTAGTTCAGTATTACTATGTACATGTAAAACGGCAAATGTACACCGTTAAAAAATTAGCAGTCCATCATTATAAGCATGATAAATGTCTTATTTACTTAAATTTACTTAAAAAACCCAGGGATGGCATGGCGGCTTGTTTCCTGGCGTCTGGATGGGTTTCCTCCAGGTTCTTTGGTTTCTTCTCACAGTCCAAAAACATGGATTTAAAGTAAACTGAATGCTCCAAATTATAGATATATTAAAACGATAAATTATAGGTATCTGCCCAGTACCCAACCCCCCTCCCCCTGTGACTCTAGTAGAGGATTAAGTGGAAAAATGATGAATATATGAATGAAAAAAAAAACCAAACCCAGTAATTATGACCTGAATTCCACTTATACTGAATAACTAAATCATTACCTAAACAGAGCATGTTCGGAATAATAGCAGTAAGTCGGCGGTGAAATCATTCATTCTGTGGAATTAAAGGGGTTAATTTTAGCCCTTTTTTAAAATTGGAATATGATAAATGCTGCAGCTATTCATTATAGTTCATTTCCTTTTCTGAAAATCGAAGAAAAACAGATTGATACAGACATCGTTCTGATGAAAAGCATACTCTGATTAAAAAGTTGATTGGAGAGGGAAACACATATAGAGAACTGCAGGAAATTATAGACTGCTCAGCAAAAAAAATTAAATTCAAATGCCTTAACATGGCAAAGTGCGAAACCCTGAATAAAGTAAGAAACTAATGTTTGAATGTGTCAAAGAATAACCTGAATTAAAGGGGGGCAACAAAGGGTCAGCCAATTTTCACCTTCAGAAAGATTCTGGAATATGTGCATTTGCAAGTTCATCCAAACATTATTCATTCTATATCTTAATCCTATGCATAGGTTGTTGTGTGGGTGGGGGATGGGTGGGCTTCCCATGCCCATCCAGGGGAGAACGATTTGGGCGCTAGGTACATGTAGGACTAGGCGCCAATCTATCACTGAGCACACTCAGTTACACAGACATGGACACAATTTTCCTCAAATCCATGTTTTTGGACGGTGGGAGGAAACCGGTGAGTCTGAATGAAACCCACTGAGACACAGGGCGAATATGGAAACTCCACCCACATTGGGATTTAAACCTGGGTCCTGGGAGAATGTTTTGGGCGCAGGGCAAATACACAGGACAGGGTCCCATATTTTTCGCTGAGCACACTCACTTATACAGCAACAGAAAATTCACCTTAAATCGATGTTTTTTCTTTATGGGAGGAAACTGGAGAAGTCAGAGGAAACCCACACGGACACAGGGAGAACATGGAAACTCCACCCGGAATGGGATTTGAACCTGGTTGAGCGCTGAGATGAGAACATGCTAACCACTAAGCCACCGTGCCACTCTACCAATAAGTCCAGGTTTAAAAGAGAAATTAATTCTTTATGAATCTTCCACTGAATCCTCTACTAGGAATACGGGGGGGGGGGGGCTCTTTTGCCCACCCAAAGGAGAACGTTTTGGCCGCTGGGCAGACGCCAGGACACCTCTATCACTCAGCACACTCACTCACACAGACAAATACAAACACTATATGGGGCATATATTTACTTTGAATCCACATCTTTGGGAAACTGGAGAGCCCAGAGGCAACCCACACGGACATGGGGAGAATATAGAAATTCCACCCAGATTGGGATTTAAACCTGGATCCCCAGCACTGAGAGGAGAACATGCTAACCACTTAGCCACCATGTCGCCCAAAAGAGAAATTGTGCAGCATATTGTGGACTAATGCAGAATGTATGGCAGATGATCTCTAAGTATTAAATTTAAGACAGAGTAAACTATGAAAACTGTAGAGCATGGTTGGGCAAAAATCAGGATCAGTGGATGTTTCTCACAATACGGAGTTTGACCTAATAATTTTGCAATAGGATTATGGATATGTATGTTTACATTAAAGTACTTGATACTTTGTAGATCATATATCAAAGAAAAGTTTCTCTAAAATATGTATTTCAACACCACAGTGACTTTAAAAACACCAGTAAACATATTGGGTTCAGACAAAAGGGATTTAGAAAATAGAGTGGACAGCCCAATCCTTTGACCCTAATCCTACAGAGAATCTTTAGGCTGACATCGAAAATGCTTTTAAGAGGCAAATCTCAAAAATGTAGAACAGTCGAATGTCATCTAATTTTCAAGGTGCCAAAATCTGGTTGACTACCTGCAATAAAGATGTCAAGCAGATCTCAGAAACAATAGTAAATATTAGTTCAGGAATTCAAAATAAAGTTAAATCTCAAACATTTTCAATTTTTATGCATAGTATTTTTGTTTTTGTTGTTAGACTTATTATTGTTATTGTTATTATTATTATCCATCCATTATCTTCCACTTTATCCTCTATTAGGGTCAGGGAGGGGGGGGTTCCCTATGTCCATCCAGGGGAGAAAGTCTCGGGCGCTGGGCAGATCACTCACACAGACATGCATGCATACACACTCTATAAGGGGCAATTTGGAGAATTCAATTGACCATGATCCCGGAGGAAACCCACGCGGACACGGGGAGAACATGGAAACTCCACCCAGATTGGGATTCGAACCGGGAATCCCTAGTGCCAAGATGCGAACCTGCTTACCACTAAGCCACCTCGCCACGCTTATTATTATTATTATTATTATTATTATTATTATTGTTGGCGGCACGGTGGCTTAGTGGTTAGCACATTCGCCTCTCAGCGCTAGGGATTCCCGGTTCGAATCCCCATCTGGGTGGAGTTTCCATGTTCTCCCCGTGTCTGCGTGGGTTTCCTCCGGGTTCTCCGGTTTCCTCCCACAGTCCAAAAACATGGATCAAGTTAATTGAATTCTCAAAATTGCCCAATTTAGAGTGTGTATGTGTGAGTGAGTGTGTGCCCAGCGATGGATTGGCG
>JAFMOD010000271.1:254207-285679 GCA_019802435.1 Corydoras maculifer
TATATATATATATATTTCTTTATTTTAATTATTTGACAGAATGCTTGAAGCAGTTGCCGAAAACCACCTTTATTCTGTTAAAACAGAAGACCTGTCAGCGACACTTCCCACAATTCAAGACATTCAGCAGTCTTACACAAGATTTAAACAGCTTTTTCTCATTGGTAAGTGATTACTTCGTGTTTTTAGTCTTTCGTTTCCACTTTCTTTTTGCTGATTTTTGAATCTATACTTCCATTTGCAAGTTCATGTTTTAGCATAATTATTTTTCTAGAAGTTTGTTGTGTTAATTTAATTTGAAGGTGACTGTTTGCATGATTTCAAGTGTATGTGTATTTAACCTATTTTTGTTAACAAAATACATCAGGAAGGTCGTTAAGCACCTGTAGGGTGTTTTGTCACTTGGGCCACCAGATGGCAGCAAAATAAAAAGATTGATTTACTGTCAGGCGCAGGATTTACAGGTTCGGTTTGTTTGTGTATTCATTCATGTTAACATCTTTCACTTGTGTCCTTTATCACATGCCAACGCCATGTCAATGCTTTTATGTTGCCTTCATGAGATATGTGTAGAATTCTATACAATAGGGGGAAAAAAGGAAAAGAGAGCGGTTCTATGAATAATTTCTGGATGCCATAATTGTAATAATCTATTTACATAATTGTGTAATCTATTTACAGAAAGTTCATTAAAAGTTTTTATTTTTTATTTTTTGATATTTGCAGATAGTTCAACTGAGTTTTGGCTTTCTGATGTGAAGTGGTTTTCATCACTTGAGAACTCTGGATGGCTAGACATCGTCAGGTGAGTGCCAATGCATTAATTCATTCATTATCACCCGCTTTATCCTCTATTAGGGTCTCGGTGGGGTTCCCCATGCCCATCCAGGGAAGAGCGTCTCGGGCGCTGGGCAGATAGACCCAGGACAGGGCGCCAATCCATCGCTGGGCACACACTCACTCACTCAAACACACTCTACATGGGGCAATTTTGGAGAACTCAATTAACTTGATCCATGTTTTTGGACTGTGGGAGGAAACCGGAGAACCCGGAGGAAACCCACGCGGACACGGGGAGAACATGGAAACTCCACCCAGATGGGGATTCGAACCGGGAATCCCCAGCGCTGAGAGGCGAATGTGATGTGCTAACCACTAAGCCACCGTGCCAGCCCCAATGCATTAATGTTATTGAATTTTGAGATTTGGATTGATTTTCATATTGTTTCTTTTTGTAGACAGTGTCTCCAAAAATCAGTGGAGGTGGTTGAGTGTCTTGAAAAGGAAAACACAAATGTTCTTTTAATTGGTAGGTAATTCAGGCTCAAATTATAATTAGATTTAGCTGTACATTGTGTCGCTCTTTCTCCTTCTGTCTTTATTTAACCCCCCTCCTCCTCCACCCCTGTGCAAAATATTAGTTCATTTAATAAAAACCAACCATGTTACTTCACATGACTTTCAGTAGCCACCCACATTCAATTCAAAAGTGCCTTACATTTACATTTACATTTAGTCATTTAGCAGAAGCTTTTATCCAAAGCGACTTACAAATGAGAACACCACAAGTCAGAAGCCATGGAGAAAACCAACTATACTGTAAATTCATCAAACCTGATTGTTATTCGATGCTGCGGGCCCCACCCCCCTTTTTTTTTTCTTTTTTTTTTTTTTTTTTTTCTTTTTTCCTTTACAACAGGTATTTGTTAAAGAGATGCGTCTTTAGTAGTTTCTTAAAACTGTTTAGTGATTCTGCCTTATGGACAGAGTCGGGAAGAACATTCCACCATTTTGCAGTGGTGAACGCCACGGAGTGAGAATTGGGTCCTCGGTGGGGTGGAATCGCCAGGCGCCAATCATCACTGGAGCGAAGTGAACAAGTCGGAGTGTATTTTGAAAAGATAGTGAAGGTGGGAGGGGGAAGATCCAGAACAGGACAACCTCAGGATGTGCTCCCTTTTACATACACTACATTGTCCAAGGGTGCACAATGATTCGCACCATGCACTCTAGTGAAGATAGCTTTTTGGTGCTTTAATAACTTAGGGTGTTAACTTAAATTGCTTAGGGTAAAACTGGGTCTGTTAACCACAATTCAGTTTTCATTTCATGCAGGGGCCTTTTTTAGGGTTTTGAAACATCAGATCCCTTATCCCACCTCTTTAAAAAGTGCCCTTTCATGAGTGTATTGTGATGGTCAATTTCCAAAATATTTTTAAAAAGCAGAGATAAATAGGGATAAACGTCAATTTCAACAAATTGATTAATTTTAGGTAGATAATGCCAGGCAAGTCTGTAGGGATTTTACCAGATTCTACAGTTTTAAAAATCTACATTAATATTCCATCAATCCATTATCCTACGCTTTATCCTCTATTAGGGTTGCGGAGGGGTTTCTCATGCCCATCCCGGTGAGAACGTCTCGGGCGCTGGGCAGATACACTCAGGACAGGACAGGCACACCCTCTCTCACACACACACTATATGGGGCAATTTGGAGAATTCAATTGACTTGATCCATGTTTTTGGACTGTGGGAGGAAACCGGAGAACCCGGAGGAAACCCACGCAGACACGGGGAGAACATGGAAACTCCACCCAGATGGGGATTCGAACCAGGAATCCCTAGCGCTGAGAGGCGAACATGCTAACCACTAAGCCACCGTGCCGCCCCCATTTATTAGTTATATTGGATAAAATTAAATGTCAGCAGTGCATAGCACATTCAGTTCTAATAAATGATGGTTTTGGCTGAAAATCTTTGAATAAACGAATCTGAGCTTCGGCAGAAAAGCAATTAGCAGTTACTAGTTATTCGCAGAAGAGACAGTTTTAAATTTAAAATGCCGTAACTTTAGACGGTTTGTGCCATCAGAAAAATTCTGACGGTTTCTGAAAGCTGAGAAGCTGCTTGAACCATGGTGTTAATTCTCACTTCACAACCGCTAAATGGAGGAATGATCTTCCAAACTGCACATATTTAACAATTTTAAACTAAAAAAACTTAACACACCTCACTTGCAAGCACTTAAAAATAGGATTGGGAATAAATCTAGGCTTTAAAAGCAAATAGGCTGACTTGGGTTGTTCTCTCACTTGTAAGTCACTTTTGATAAATATGCGATTTATCGTCTAAATCACTAAAAAATCTAAAATGTCCATGCTATGTTATACTGCTTTACTCAGAAACCTGTTTAGTAATTTGCATAATATGCCAAATTCCTTAATTATTGATGTATCCACATACAATACTCAAAATATAAGTATAATTCAAACTCAAAATATAAGTATGGTATTAATTAATTAATTTATTTATTATTTTCTGCTTAATCTGATTAAGCAGAAAATAATACACCATACCCATTATTCCCCATACCTCTTATTTTGTAACATTTGTAACAAACTACCAGCTGTTTCTTTTTAATTTTTTATTATCTAAGTGAAGTAACATAAGTAACATACAGTATACTCACCAGTCACTTTATTAAGAACACATTGTTCATTTTTCACTTCCATGTACCATAAAGATACTTTGTAAAACTACAATCATGGCTTGACATTTTATTTGGTGAACTGGCAGTGGGGTGAAAAACTTCAAGTCCGAGACCTCAGTACCACTCGTATTAGAGCAAACACACACCACCTTCATAATACCTGCTCTGCAGGAGTCAAGGGCCTTAAGAAAAAAATGGACTTACAAGTTAAAGAGAAAAAAAAAATCACATAATAAGTGGAACTTATAAAACAGACGCTGAGCAAACAAACAGGAAGATCAAGTCACATTTATGTTTGGTCATTTAGCAGATGCTTTTTCTCCAAAGCGACATACAAGCTGATTCTTTAATCCTTTACCGGTTGCACGGAGGGGGTTGCACATGCCCATGTCCTGCTTATCCAGGGGAAAACGTTTCATACAGGACGGAGCGTTTGACAGACTGTCTCTGGGCACACACACACATGCACAACTACACAATATATGGGACAATTTAGGCCTTTACACCTGGCTCCCAGTGCTGAGAGGCGGATGTGCCGCATTATTAGCCATCATGCCACATTATTATTTATTATAATTCACTTTCTAAATATGAAATTATAATTTACATTATAGATTCATATAACAGTTGTTCTGTGGGTTTTGAGTTTGAATATATATTATTATAGCCACCCTTAAAAGCATGTATACAGTAGGTTACAGATGGCTAGTTATTAAACTAATAATAACTAATAATAGTTATTAAACATAATTATTTAAAAAGATGGATTAAAGCCCATAATAAGTCATTTTAGAGAATAAACTTTTACAGATGTTTTTTGTTGGAAAATTCAGACCCATGTACTATAAAGACAAATATAATGATTTATATAAATATATATACAATGAAAAATGATTTTTTTCAGAGGATGGCGGAACAGACCTTTGCTGCTTGATTTCCAGCCTGGTTCAGATTATGATGGACCCTCATCCCAGAACCCTGTTGGGATTCCAGGGTCTGGTCCAGAAAGAGTGGGTAGCTGGCTGCCATGCTTTTCTTGATCGGTGTAATCATCTTTATCAGAAGGACAAGGAGGTAGTTTGATTAAATTATTATTTGTTTTTAAAAGAAAGGAATAAACTAGGTTTTCAGTAAATTACTTCTTTAATGTCTGCTTTAAGTATGTATCCCTAAAAAAAACACATACTTCTCTAAACAGGCTTTTTTATTTATTAATAACATTAATTAAAAAGTTTATTATTTTATTATTTCTTTGCAGTGTCAGTCTCCTGTCTTCCTGCTCTTCCTGGAGTGTGTCTGGCAACTTCAGCAACAGCATAGCACAGCATTTCAGTTCACTGAGACATACCTCACTGTGCTGTCTGACAGCATCAACGTTCCACTCTTCGACACGTTCCTCTTCAACTCAGCTCATCATCGGGAAATCACGATGAAGGTTCATTCATTCATCACACTCTGCTTAATCCTTTAGTAGGGTCACGGGGGGTAGGGGGTGGGGCGGCATGTACACTCCACCCAAGTGGGCGGCATGTAAACTCCACCCAGATTGCGATTGGAACCTTCATTTCCAGTGCTGAGAGGCGAACGTGCTAACCATTAAGCCACCGCGCCGCCCTTGCTATGAAGGTTATATTCATCATTTCTTGTTTTTATTTGATACCTTCAGGTAAAATATGTCTTTACACATTTAATTGTATGTTTTTTTGTGAGCTTGTACTTTTAAAATTAGTTTTATTGCAAATCATCACAAAATTAATATTTGTGTATGTTTCCAACCAAGGTACGTAAGCACCATATAAAATATTTTTTGTGAATAACATTTTTTTATTTATTTAAATTAAGTACAGCCATAAAAAAACATATACATTAATTCAAGTGCACCTACATACATCCATATAATTACATAACCAAATTGCTAAAGAAAGCCAATACAACTGTCGCGGGAGGGGGAGGGGGGGTAGGGGCTTCCCCATGCCTATCCAGGGGAGAATGTTTCGAGCGCTGGGCAGATACACCCAGGACAGGGTGCCAATCTAACACTGGGCACACACTCACTCACACACACACACACTCTATATGGGGCAATTTGGAGAACTCTGAATTGACTTGGTCCATGTTTTTGGACTGTGGGAGGAAACCAGACAACCCGGAGGAAACCCACACGGACACGGGGAGAACATGGAAACTCCACCCAGATTGCGATTATAACTGGGAATCCCTAGTGCTGAGAGGCGAACATGCTAAACCACTAAGCCACCGTGCTGCCCCACATATGATCCTTGACAACACAAATAGCATCTTGCACCATATCAAATATATTTGTGTGATAAACACAGTACACAACCTCGCTCTTTCTCTAACCTCTGAATTGTGTTTTTTTTTAGAATGAATCACAGAACTCACAAAAAAGATTATTAAGCTGTCCTGAAGTGTGGGACTGGTCTCTGCAGTTTGACTACAGGGCACAGCAGCTCTTTCTTAATCCTCTGTACACTGAAAAGCTGAGACAAAACACAAGAAGAATTTCTCGTAAGGTAAATGGCTTTTAAACAAATTTTTAATAGTTTTGTTAAATATGCTCTTAGCCCGTATATGGTAATAAACAAAATGTATTTATTAAACCTAATGTGAGAATAATGCGGCATGGTGGCTTAGTGGTTAGCAGGTTCGCCTCTCAGTTCTAGAGATTCCCGGTTCGAATCCCCATCTGGGTGGAGTTTCCATGGTCTCCCCGTGTCCGTGTGGGTTTCCTCCAGGTTCTCCGTTTTCCTCCCACAGTCCAAAAACATGGATTAAGTCAACTGAGTTCTCCAAATTGCCCCATATAGAGTGTGAGTGTGTGCACAGCGATGGATTGGTGCCATGTCCTGGATCTATCTGCCCAGCGCCCGAAACGTTCTCCCCTGGATGGGCATGGGGAACCCCACCGCGACGCTAATAGAGGATAAAGCGGGAGATAATGAATGAATTGATAAATGAATAATGTGAGAATAATATCTGACCGGTATATTACTTAATCCAATAATTAAAAGTTAATTAGGTTTTGTGCAAAGACTGCACCTTCCAAAATAAATAAACATTTGTTACAGTTGTGTTTTTTCTGGGTAATAGTGAAAATCAGAATGCAGACAGTTGACGGCATCATTTAAGTAATTTATCAGATGATTTTATCCAAAGCAACTTGAAAATATCCCAACTTGATGGTTGGGGTCATAGCACAGGGTTGGCAACTCTGGAGTCTTGCTCTAACCTCAGTGGACCTGGGATCTGAACCCACAACCTTCAGATTCATGGCCCATCACACTAACCTCTGTGCTTCCACACCCACATGACCTCCATCCATCCATTATCTTCCGATTTATCCTTTATTAGGGTTGCGGTTGGGGTTTCCCATGCCCATCCAGGGGAGACCGTTTCGAGCGCTGGGCAGATACACCCAGGACAGAACGCCAATCTATCACTGGGCACACACTCACTCACACAGACACTCACACATACACACTCTATATGGGGCAATTTTTTTTTTAGAATTTAATTGACCATGATCCATGTTTTTGGACTGTGGGAGGAAAGCAGAGAACCCGAAGGAAACCCACACGGACACGGGGAGAACATGGAAACTCCACCCAGATTGAGATTCGAACCTGGAATCCCTAGCCTTGAGAGGAGAACATGCTAACCACTAAGCCACCGTGCTTCCACAACACGTGACCTAATCTGCTCTTAATGGATGGAACCTGAATATTAATTGGACTGGCGGTCCTGCAGGACACCCTTAATAGACTCACATATAGTTTTCCAGTTTTTAGTTTTTCCATTTGTTAAATGTCTCTACATGGCTGTCCTACATTGTTGTTGCTGCCTGGCCGCTCAAGGAGGATGAGTCCCCCACTGAGTCTTGGTCCTCCCAAGGTTTCTTCCTTGAATAACATCATAAAAGGGAGTTTTTTCTTGCCACTGTCGCTTCGGCTTGCTCTTTGGGGGTTTAAAGGCTTTTTATTCTGTAAAGCTGCTTTGTGACAATGTACTGTTGTAAAAAGCACGACACAAATAAAATAACTTGAACTTAATGTTTTTAATTACCCACATACATATATTTTTGCCTTTTTTATTATTTTCCTTATGTTCTCCTCTCAGGGCTAGGCATTCCCGGTTCGAATCCCAATCTGGTAGAAGTATCCATGTTCTCCCCGTGTCCGTGTGGGTTTCCTACGTGTTCTCCGATTTCCTCCCACAGTCCAAAAACATGAATTAAGGTCAATCGAATTTTCCAAATTGCCCCATATAGAGTGTGTTTGTGTGAGTGAGTGTGTGGCCAGTGATAGATTGACACTCTGTCCCGGGTGTATCTGCCCAGCGCCCGAAAAGCTCTCCCCTCGTAGAGGATAAAGCTGAAGATAATTGATGAATGTGGCGCTGTGCCACTTTTGTAGTTGTGTTTTCAGACTTTAATGAAATAATATATAAATTCATTCTCAAAAATAAAAATGACCTGTTTGGCATCACTAACAGTGACGTGCACTGTATGGTAAACGTGCAAGTTATTTTCTGCTGCTTGATAATTAGCCTAATTCTACATAAATATCTTCAAAAATGTTAGTAGTCTTATTAAGTAATATAGAAATAATTATTTTCTTTTTCAAATGTTACAACCTAAAACAGTGGCAGATGTCCTTGCCCACCTTCAAAACACCACCCAAGAAAGGATTCTTCAAGGATGAGACAGAGAACCTAAAGAAGTTGCTCCGTGTCAAGCACCTCAGCCTATGGAGGACATCGCCTGATTCTCCAACAGCAGGACCTGCTTATGAGTTCTACGATGCGTGGCTTCGCTACCCACATGATACCCACGACCTGCTGCTACCGTGTCTGTACGGACCAGGCATGCAACTGTGGATCCAGCGCTACCTCCGTTGGATCCCTGAAAGCCATGTCATAGGCGGAGGTGCAGTGACTGTATCCAGCAAGCTCGCCGAGGTTCTCAGCCATGTGCAAGCGCTCCAGCGTGAACTTGAACACAAATATTGCATGGAAAAGGAAACTGACCGTCTCAAACTGCAGCCAGAGCTACTGACACAGGCGCTGACCCCACTGTCCTCGTCTTTCCCCTTTGCCGTTGGTCGCAACTGGTATGTTAAACCTGCCATTCCCACAAGTCTGCCACACAGTCTGATGATAAATGAGAAGTTAGCCAGTCAAGAGGATGAGTGCAATGAAATGATAAGCTTAGTTTAATCATATATGTAGGTGTTTTTGTGTATAATATCACTCAAACTTTCGATATTGTTAGTTACTGCACTCTGACTTGTTGTTACATTTTACAATTTGGTCAAAAATTCATACAATGGTTTGTGATTATGGAATGTTTCACCCGTATGACTTTTCCTAATCTATAACATTAAAAGAGCTAAATAATGAAATTAGAAGTAAACACAACTTATAATTTGTTCTCATAAAATCTGTGAGGAAGTAAAGTTTGATTTGACTTTATCTGAAGTAAACTGTACTAGTACATACCAATATGGAACCACCAGGGCCCTCTAAATAAATATTAAGATTAATCACTTTAATAAAGTGAAAATAAATCAGTCAAAAGTTTGGACACGCCCCTTCCTGCTCCATTCTCTATTTTCTCCTCTTACCATATAGACGGACTTTGTAGTTTTATAATTACAGATTGTAGTCCTTCTGTTATGTTAGTCCACTGTTGGTTCGCATCACAGAACAGGTATCATATATATATATATATATAATTGTTTTGCATAATGCTTAAACATAACATGTATTTCATGATCCCCTTTCCATACTTTAATGAAAATTGTGCTGTTCGTAAAGGGGGGGGGGGGGGGGGGGGGGGGGGGGGGGGGGGGGGGGGGGGGGGGGGGGGGGGGGGGGGGGGGGGGGGGGGGGGGGGGGGGGGGGGGGGGGGGGGGGGCTTTGGGGGGTTTGCAGAGTGGCCAGGAGGCACAGTTTGCTACTTGTTTATATGTAGTCTTCTCTGCTTAATAGAAATCGGAGTATACAGTATTTTTTTTTATCTGTTTGGCTTTACGTTCAATGCAGTTTTTAAGAAGAAAGTGAATAATTCAGTACGCTATATTTACATTTATGCTTTGATTTGCACTTCGGATTAAGGCTTGTTTAATCTGGTCTCTGGTCATTTGATTTTGTGCTTAAACTACTGATTTCAGTTACTCATAAGCTATTTGATAACGATTTAAAATTTCATATCAATTTAAGTCAGTCTGAAATTAGAGATGTAATGTTTATGAATTGTACTAACCTTATTTTCTTTAAAGCTTAAAATCTTATCTTTTTAAGTTGGGTTTGTAAAAACCTTTATATCATAGTGAGATCTAAAGTTGCACTGTATGGACAAGTGAGTCAGTCAGCGTCTTTTTAAAGTTTTTTTATTCTGCCAAGTCAACTGTCAATAATAAATACTCTGCATTTTTTGCATTGACTATGTGTTTTATTTATATATCTCTTGTTTAAGCTTAGTTTACTTCACTGCTGAATCCATATAAGTCCATCCATTATCTTCCACTTTATCCTCCACTAGGGTCGCGAGGGGGGTGTTCTCCATGCACATCCAGGGGAGAACATTTCGAGAGCTGGGCCGATACCCCAGGACAGGGCACCAATCTATCACTGGGCACACACTCACTCACACAGATGCACACAAACACACTCTATGTGGGGCATTTTAGAAAATTCATTGATTTGATCCACGTTTTTGGACTGTGGGAGGAAACCCACAGGGACCCGGGGAGAACATGGAAACATGGAAGAATATCGGGATTGGAACCGGAATCCCTAGCACTGAGAGGAGAACATGCTAACCACTATGCCGCCCCCTGTTAATCAGAATATTAAAAATGTGCAGATGTGTTTCCTTTAGCGGTTTAATGTGCACTGTATTATGCCTCGGTGTATTGTTTGATAATGCCTTTTCTTGATTAAAACCTTTACACAAATTAACTTCTCTTCTATCTATTTTGAAGTGTTGATTGTATATTCATGTGCATTACACACATTGCTGATTGCTTTACGAAAACCTTTGGTTTCCTATCCTGACAGAATATTCTCTCAGAATGGCTGGAAATGTCCAAAAAAATCCTGTCTGTATTTGTTTCTCTGGGAAAAAGTCCTCTTTGAGTTAAATCTTGGCAGTGGGATGTGTAGTGGGTAGTTCTTACCAGGTTACCAGAATTTCTATGTTTTTTTTTTTACTTTTTAAAAGCATCAGGCAGCATAAGGCTTCTGATAATGCACACGATCTTATGATAACAATAGATCATGAATAATAATATACAGATTAATTAGAAAGCTATTTGTTGTAATGCAGATTACATATATGGCACACACGAACAAACCTAGAGGTTAAATGGTTTTTAGTGAGAATTCTGAATCATACTCGGTGCATGATCTCTGTACTATCCCAAGTGCAATCAGATCTGTTTTGGGGGGCGGGGGGTGATCATGAGTGCTTGGCTACCCAGTGGGAGCTGCTTGATTGATGTCCTATTTTTTCGCTTGGCAGGTATGTATCCAAATGGTTCTTTCCATGACTGGTTTTGCAGTCGCACCTGAAGTTTTCGACCTCATTGCCCGACTCTCATGGTCGCCGGCTGATTACCTTGAGAGCAGAGGATAGGCCTGCACAATACGCATCGCATCCATCCATCTATTATCTTCTGCTTTATCCTCTATTAGGGTTGAGGGGGGGTTCCCCATGCCCATCCAGGGGAGAACGTTTCGGGCGAATGGCAGATACACCCAGGACAGGGTGCCAATCTATCCCTGGACACACACTCACTCACACAGACGCACTCTTTATGGGGCAATTTGGAGAACTCAATTGACTTGATCCATGTTTTTGGACTGTGGGAGGAAATCAGAGAACCCGGCGGAAACCCACGTGGACACGGGGAGAACATGGAAACTCCACCCAGATGGGGATTCGAACCGGGAATCCCTAGCGTTGAGAGGCGAACGTGCTAACCACTAAGCCACCATGCCGCCTATCTTAGACATATAAATACTTTATAAACATCTGATGCAAAATATTCGTACACGTCAGCTGTTTGCATCATTCATGCATACATGTTTGTATCATTTTTTGCACTCCATCCATATCTTCTGCTTTATCCTCTATTAGGGTCACGGGGGGGTTCCCCATGCCCATCCAGGGGAGAACGTTTCGGGCGCTGGGCAGATACACCCAGGACAGGGCACCAATCTATCACTGGACACACACTCACTCACACAGACACACTCTATATGGGACAATTTGGAGAATTCAATTGACCTTGATCCATGTTTTTGGACTGTGGGAGGAAACCGGAGAACTTCGAGGAAACCCACGCGGACACGGGGAGAACGTGGAAACTCCACCCAGATTGGGATTTAAATCGGGAATCCCTAGTGCTGAGAGGAGAACATGCTAAGCCACCGTGCCACACATTTTATAAATATACTTATTTCTATTAGGTCAAATCTAGCTCATTACCAGTCAGATGTTCAATGGGGTGTTTGTTTTATTTTCTATACTGTTTTTATAGTGGTGCAACAGATTTGGTTAAGGTTTGTGGCTAAGGAACCAGCCTCGCAACTTAAAGGTCCCCAGTTCAACTCCCACCAAGTACTGTGGCTGAAGTGCCCTTCAGCAAGGCACCGAACACCAATTGCCCCCTGGCACTGTTTACAATGCTGCCCACGGCTCCATTCACCTATAGTAACGTATCGTTAAGTTCAAGTAATTCATTTATATAGCGCTTTCTACAACAGTACATTGTCACAAAGCAGCTTTACAGTGTTATAAGCCTTTGACCCCCAAAGAGCATTCTTTACTACTGTATGTGTATATGTGTATATATGTGTATGTATACATATGTGTGTGTTTTACTGTATGTGTAAGAATGGTAAGCAAAAGGGATCACTATCATTTTAACAACATAAAAGTTCAGTAAAATCCTCTTTCATTCATAATCTTTTACTTAAGTCGTGGAGGGGGTTCTCTATGCCCATCCAGGGGAGAATGTTTTGTGCGCTGGGCAGATACCCCAGGACATGACATCAATCTATAGTTGGGCACTCTCACCCACACACAGCTGCTATGTAGGGGCAATTTAGAGCCATCAATTTACCTTATATCCAGAAACCATTGTTCTGTGGGATGAAACCAGAGAACCCGAAGGAAACCCACACACACTGCACCCAGATTGGGATTCAAACCTGGATCCCCTGCGTTGAGAGGAGAACATGCTAAACACTAAGCCACCATACTGCCCTGTAAAATTCTGTAAAGTTCTGTAAAATTATCATTTTTAAATCATCAAATGATTTAAATCATCATTTAAGGTTTCAGATCCAAATTCTAAGTGAGAGACAGAAAAAGACTAAGAGAATTTTGGTTTTATTACTTAAAGCACATAAACCAAGAAATTTGGCCCACGATCTTAAAAATTTCCAGTGTTTAAATAAAATGAACTGCAATAAAAACCATAAAAATACCTTCATTTGAAAAATAATAAAAGAAAAGACAGCCTTTGTTCACGTAAATAAGACACAAACTGAAGCAGACCGGGTGTTAGGATGTAATAAATTCTTTTTCAGTAATAATGAAGACATCAGCAGACTTCTTAACAGTCTCCATGTCCAGAGCTGATCAGAACCCGCGCTCACATGAAACTGCATTTCCATGTAGCGATGAAGCTTTAAGTCTTCATGAAAATGTGAGGTACAATTATTAATTGCTGTATTAATTATGTTACCTTCCCGTCAATCTGGCATGGTGGATTAAAACTGAACACAATTAAAATGAAATACAGTGGTGCTTCAAAGTTTGTGAACCATTCACTATCACCCACTTAAATCTCTACCAAGGTTGTGGGGGGGGGGGGGGGGATGCACCCAGGACAGGACGTCAATCTATCACTTGGCACACTCACTCACGCAGACAAACACTTTCTAGATGGGGCATTTTAGAGCATTAAATTGACCTTGAATCAAAGTTTTCGAACTGTCAGAGGAAACCCACACAGACACGAGTAGAATACTTTTTGCAACTCCACCCAGATCGGGATTCGAGCCTGGCTCCTCAGCGCTGAGAGGCGAACATGCTAACCACTAAAATAACTTATTCACTACATATTGTATGGGTTGCCGAAAGTATGTGAACGTGACACAGAGTTGTAATCAGACGCAGATTTAGGAATGAGAAGCGAGGGGATCAGGTGAAGTGATATGTCTGTGAAGTTGTGTGTCTGCAGGGTTTAAAAAGATGTGAGACTTACAGAGAAAGAAGGCCAAAAGAAAATGTCGACGACATGAGAAGTTGCATGTGCGAGGGAGCATATCTCAGTACACTGTACACTACTTTGACCATATTATGATTTACATGCATAAGTTTTAACTTCAAGCTGTATAAACTTGAATGGTTGCTTAATTTACACCATATACAAGATTAGACTACATAGAACTTTATCAGAATTAAGAAAAAAAAAAAATATATATATATATATATATATATATATATATATATATATATATATATAAAATGTGTGTGTATAATGATTATGGATTTTTCTTGGTCCAAAAATTTATTTAAAATTATTTAATTAGCGGCACGGTGGCTTAGTGGTTAGCACATTCGCCTCTCAGCGCTAGGGATTCCCGGTTCGAATCCCCATCTGGGTGGAGTTTCCATGTTCTCCCCGTGTTCGCGTGGGTTTCCTCCGGATTCTCCGGTTTCCTCCCACAGTCCAAAAACATGGATCAAGTTAATTGAATTCTCAAAAATTGCCCCATTTAGAGTGTGTCTGTGTGAGTGAGTGTGTGCCTAGCAATGGATTGGCGCCCTGTCCTGGGTCTATTTGCCCAGCGCCCGAGACGTTCTCCCCTGGATGGGCATGGGGAACCCCACCGCGACCCTAATAGAGGATAAGCGGGAGATAATGAATGAATGAATTAATTATTTAATTAAATTTCATAGGGATGCTGCATTACCAGGAACAACATGCTAAATGCTAAATGCTAAATTACCAGGAACAACATTTTTGGCTCTGGGAGGCTTTGGTGTAGTGGTTAGCACGTCTGCCTCTCAGTGCTGGAGAGTCAGGTTCGAATCTGGATGGAGTTTCCATGTTGTCAATTTGTTTGAAAAACTAAGAACATTTTATTTCAGGTTTATTAATTAGAAGAGAAATTTTAAAAGTTGAAAAACTTTTAAGCACCACTGTACATATTTAAACTTCATTTGCTCACACACAATAAAAGAAAATCAATTTGAACATTTAATTCACAACAACCAACTTATAACAATTATTAAATCATATAAAATAGTTCTCTACTAAATTAATATCTGATTTAATCTGGCAGATGGACTGAATTTGTAAAGTTAAGCAGCATTCTCAATAGAATTTTGAAGCAGAGGTTCTGTTAAAAGATCTCATGATGTGGATTACAGAAACGTCCGGTTGGTGGTCACTGCATTTAGTGGTCATGAGTGATTTGTAAAACTGAAGCCTTGAGGTGAATTGAGGTAATGCATTAGTGACAATCATATTAATATTAAAGATTTGGAAATATACAAATAAAACATTAATAAGGTAGTGACAATAAAATACATAATAGAAATTAAAGCCCAGACATCCCTACATCCACTTTTAGAACCAAAAAAGAAACAAACAAAAAAAAAACACAACAGTTAGCATTATTACAATTGATATTAGGAAAGACACAAACAATTTTGCCACAGTGTGAAACACTCACACAAAAAAATGTACCACTGATGTAAATGCATGAACATTGCGAGATTGTTTACACCTACAACCACCACCCCTAAACGAAAATCGAAAAGGCTGTTAAGGCATTTTTTTCATCCTTCTTACCGTAATTTCAAGCTTTCTAGACAATGTGTATGATACTATTTTTCTATGAACACAAAGTACTAAACCAAAGGTTCTATTCATTTTAACAAATTACTTTGTTTAACATTTTTAAAAATATGATATGTATTTTTATTTATAATAGTCTTGGCAAAAGCTATGGGATCCCCACACTCAGTGGATTTTAAGCAAGCATTTTACACGTATGACACTTTTTGTGCACAGGCACAAACATAATACATAACATAGTCAGTGTAATATTTTTGTTTTATAACCTTATTATTAAAGCAATAAGGCACTTGAGGCTGTGTGTAATTGTGAATAAATCATGGAATAAATCTCTTTCCTGTGATTTATTTACAATGATATACAACCTCTCATGCCTAATTGCTTTTATAAAACGGGTAGTTCCTGTCCTTAAATTTGATTGGCTAAGCCATTTGTCAAGCCATGACATTATTGACAATGACACACATTTAACCACTTCACATTAGTATTAATGTCTGATATACAACACATTATTTTCCAGATGTTTTTTATAAAATGCGTTCTGTAATTTGGCCACTAGTATTTCATTGTTGGAGAAACGGGAAACCCATCAATCAACAATCAGTGTTCACTTTGAAAAAATGGACTAGATTACGTCACGAAGACGTTAATGTTTCTTAACATTGCTTTCAATAAACGCATTTATTAATCAAACCTTGTTTTTTATTATAGTGTGTTTGTAACTGTTTTATAAAAATAATAAGGCAATGATCATCTTACTAAATAAACACAGATTGTGCATTATGGTGAATAAATGATGGGAAAGAGGTGTAACAGCACTCACAACGTTTTTTGTTGTGCCTAATAACACCTAATAACTTTCCTGTGAATAATGCACACCCTCTCATATTATTGCTTTTATTAAACGGTTACAAACACACTATCATAAAAAAGGTTGGAGTTATAAATGTGTTTAATTAAAACAAAGTCATTAATAAATTTATTTTCCGTGACAAAATCTGGTCTGTTTTTTAAAATAAAAATTGGTTGCTAAGCAACGGAATACCGGCTTATTGCTTATTGGGTATCTGTTCTGTTCATATTAATCTGTATTTGGTAAATGATTTAACATAATATACTGTATATCATGCATTGATATGAAAATGAAGTGGTCAGAATTTGGCTCAACCAATCAGATTTAAAGACCGGTACTACCAGTCTGTTATAAATTTTATAAAACTCGCATTTCAGACTTGAATTACTTTGTAAGAATACTGCAATTCAGAAGGTGATTACATATTTTTCCCCTTACCATGCAACATTACAAATGTTATCCATTTAATTAAGCTTTAATGGAATTTATATTAAATGCAAGAATTTAATTATTTTTGAGTAAATGTTTTACAAAACCAATTCAACTAATAAACTAAAAAGTGTCAGGTGGGATTTGTGTGTTGTACAAAATCAAATGCTGGCTAAACATCTTTTGAGTTTGGGGATTCCCTATTTTTTGCCAAAGGTTGTACGTTTTGTAAAATATATTTTCTTACCAAGGGTATCAATATTTTTAAACATGATTCTATATGCATATATATTTAAGAACTCTAATTTTTAATTAAATTAACCAGCAAGTAAAGTAACTAAGAAAACAGCTTCAAAAGTTTTACAGCAATATATCAAGACAATTAGGGTCCAGATTTGTTCTCTTCACTCTTAAGGTACATTCAGCTGAACTGTGGGAAAAAAATTAATCTGTTGTCACATCACTACTTCACATGATACATTAATCAATTAAATATTTGTAATAAATTTTCTGTTATGTAAACCATGTTATTTTACAACTTTATGGACCTTTATTTTTACATTAGAAAACACCAATTGTCTTAATAATACTTAAAGTGAAATAATCCCAGTACTGTAAAAGTCTTACCATTTTGTTCTGAGAGAAATTCGGTTTCTGGGCGAGGGCTGGTTTTTTCATTAACGTAGGTTTGCCAGATTTAAAGGACGATGGGTCTAAGGAGGCACTGTTGTCTTCTGTGAGCTGGTTTAGTGAAGCCCCCGCAATATCATAGTGCTTTTTACGAAGTTCACCGAGTCGCAGCCGTTCATTTTCAAGCATACTCTCCAATTCCAGGACCTTGACCTATAGGAATAATGGAGAACTTTAGCAATTGCAGCAAAGATTTATCTAGCCATAGAGCCATAGAACAAGTATCACCTATTAGCAAACCAAAACTTCGAAGTACCACCTATGTTTTTGACATATGACATATAGAAGACATCATTTAGGAGTGAGTAGTAAAGATCAGTAAAAGAATGTATTGTATATCCATACCATTATCTGGCGTACCACCAGTGTACATGTACCACAGTTTGAGAATCACTGCCATAGAGCATAGCTCAGTGGTTAGCAATCAATTAGATGGTTGTGGGTTCAAATCCCAGATCCTCTAAAGTTACCAATGTGCAACCCTTAACCCTCAAATATATATATATATATATATATATATATATATATATATATATATATATATATATATATATATATATATATATATATATATATATATATATATATATATATATATACACACACACACATATATTATATATATATTATATATTTTTTTATTATTCATTTCCCCCCCTCCCCCCCCCTATATGGATCAACCAATTCACCTTGAATTTGGACTGTGGTGGGAAACCACATTGACCCAAGAAAACCATGGAAACTGCTTAGAGGTGGACGTGCTATATACATAGCCACTGTGCCCCCCCAATTATTGTTATTATTATAAACACACAATTGAAGCAGTGTTATATTCAATGCCATTACTTTTATTCTGAGTGTGAACATAAACAAAACCTGAAACAAACCTGAGACTCCATCTCTTCTTTCCTTAACTTGATTAATGACATGCCAGAAAAGTCCATGGTATCTAAAGGTAAGTAGAAGAAGACTTGTCTATGGATGTTGATTTAACATGTAATTTATTAATCACTTTAATGTTTTAATTATACAAATTAATTAAATGAATGATTTTTGTTATTTCCACATAATTAATTGTTCACACTTTAAAATAATTAAACAATTACTGTATTATCAAAACACAAAACAAGTGTGACAACATTTACTCAGTTGTTATTGACAAAGAATAAAGACAGACCACAAAAATCATAGTAATAATAAAAAAAAATGACCAGAGATAAATAAAATGAATAAATGCTAAGCTGTATGAAAACAATATAATAATAATATAATTATGCTTGCAATTCATTCATTCATTATCTCCCACTTTATCCTCTATTAGGGTCACGGTTGGGTTCCCCATGCCCATCCAGGGGAGAACGTCTCGGGCGCTGGGCAGATAGACCCAGGACAGGGAGCCAATCCATCGCTGGGCACACACTCACTCACACAGACATACTCTACATGGGGCAATTTTGAGAATTCAATTGACCTTGATCCATGTTTTTGGACTGTGGGAGGAAACCGGAGAACCCGGAGGAAACCCACGCAGACACGGGAAGAACATGGGAAACAGATGGGGATTCGAACCGGGAATCCCTAGCGCTGAGAGGCGAATGTGCTTACCACTAAGCCGCCCATGCTTGCAATTGTCATTTACAATTCTTTTTAAAAATTTGACACAACTGTTTGGATTTAATAGTCTTACGGTATGATTTATAAATGAAGAAGATTTAGATAAAATGTAAATTAATTGAATGTATTAATTAAAATTAAAAGTTTTAAAGTTACCAGTGTAGGTCCATGATCAAGACCTTTAACCCTTAGTGCTCCATGGATGCTGTGGCCATACATGTGCTTGCTTTGGATAAAAGCATCTGCTTAATGACCTAATGTAATTTTATAATGTATATTTTATATCAAAAAGACTTATAAATATACTTAATGTGCATCTATTTGTTTAAAATAAATATTTTTTTTTATTAATTATAAAAGTATAATTAGTATTGGTGAGTATTGGTGAAGAAAAATCGTTGTAAGAGGGAAAGACGGAGCCAACGGTCATGGACGGTAATTAAAGTCATTAACACACCGGCCGGTGGTTCCGCTAATAATCATGTGCAGTCTTTATAAACTACAACTTATCTCATGATCAGCAGGAACATGAGGTGACAGCAGAGCCTCCAGCCAATAACAGTTGTATTTAAATGTTAATTTAATATAGTATGTAAATAAACTTTCTCTGCTGCATGAGATGTTCCAGCTTATAAAGGCTGCACACATTCATTTAAATTTGGTCATTTAGAAGATGCTTTTATCCAAAGGGAGTCACGCATATCCCAACATGGTTAGGGTCAGAACACAGGGATGATGCAGCACCTGGAGCTTTAACTTTCGCCTACATTTACTACAGTGCTAATGTAATGATAAAATGTTTAAATGCCAAAAGCCCACACTGTTATAGTTTATGATAAAAATAATGTTAATGTTATTTTTTGGAGCTTGATTTGATTGTTTGTATATACCTTGGGAAATGTAAACACTTATTTAGGTTTTATAAATAAGTATTTTGTGTGGTATACTAACATTATTTTAGCATCTTATTTTAGAATTCAAACAACCAACAAGGTTATTTAATAAAACAGTTTAATTTCTAACTTTCCGCAAAATATTCTTATATTCTTTAGCCAGTTTTATGAAACTCACATATCTAAACCTCCATATAGTAATTAAAATAATAATTAATAGTTACATACCTTTACTCTCAATCTGGTTTTGGCCTGTTTTGGTAGAGGCTACAACATTTGCCGCCATTTCATTCACATGACGTGATGCCTGCTGCAGATTCACCAACTTTTTACTTCCCCGATCAGCTTTTACCTACAAAAAAAATTAAGTTAACTATGTTAATTATAAATTCGGCTTAGGTTTGAATACGTTTTTATTACTAAGTAGGCAATCAGACAAGTTAAGACTAATTGGCTAAAATATGCTGATTATTAGATAAAATAGTGCTGTGAAACATGTTTCCAATAAGGTTTGGACTGTTTGGACTGTAAAAAAAATGAAAAAAAAAATAACGAAAGAAGAAATTTGTTCAGGCCTTCACGTCAGTAAATCTTAATTTAAGAAATTAAAATAAATAAAACAGGCGGCAAGGTGGCTTAGTGGTTAGCATGTTCGCCTCTCAGCGTTAGGGATCCCTGGTTCGAATCCCCATCTGGGTGAAGTTTCCATGTTCTCCCCGTGTCTGCGTGGGTTTCCTCCGGGTTCTCCGGTTTTCTCCCACAGTCCAAAAACATAGATCAAGTCCATTGAATTCCCCAAATTGCCCCATATAGAGTGTGTTTGTGTGCGTGTCTGTGTGTGAGTGTATGCCCAGTGATAGATTGGCACCCTGTGCTGGGTGTATCTGCCCAGCACCCAAAACGTTCTCCCCTGGATGGGCATATTGGATGGATGGAAAATAACTAAAACATTTCCAAAAAACAGACATTATGCCTGTGTGTGTGTGTGTGTGTGTGTCTTCACTCTTAACTTTTACAAACAATGCATCAACACTTTGTTTTACACACAAACACACAGAGCATATCTCAAAGCAAAAAAAACCCACAAACCTTTGAAGCAGCAACAAGCTGTGCGGTGCTGGCTGCAATTTCATGAGAACAGACAATAAGCTCTTCATACTTGCCCATGTGCAGGACCACCTTATCAGCTGAATCTCTAAAATAGAAACCACAGAATAAAAAAAGTTGTACTACATCTATACATGTAACTTAAATATGCGTGTAAAATATACAAATATTAAAGCAATAAGGTGCCCTGTCTATAGATAGATAGGCGCCCTGTCCTGGGTGTATCTGCCCAGCGCCCGAAACGTTCTGCCCTGGATGGGCATGGGGAACCCCCCCACCACCCTAATATAGGATAAAGCGGAAGATAATGAATGAATGAATAAAGCAATAAGGTAAGAGAGAGCAAGCATTATTGTGAATTAATCAGGGGACAGAAGTGTTATTAGCAGATGCATAGCGGAAAAGAGTTACACCTCTTTACCGTGATTTGTTTACAATAATCGTAATCATAAACGTAATCTCTCGCCGATATGCCGACTCATCAACGTCATGTATGAAAGCGATGACATTTGTGTCATCTGCAAACATAAGGAGTTTAACAGTTGGGTCGTGCAATGTGCGGTCATGGTGTATGGGGAGAAGAGCAGAGGGAACAGAACACATCCTTGGGGGGCTCCAGTGCTGATTGTCTGTATGTCTGAAGTTGTTTCTCCCATCCAGCAGGTGTTCTGTAATATTCTCCAGGTGAGTCAACACCAAAAGTTCAAACAACTTAATCACTACAGAAGTTAGAGCGACAGGCCTGCAGTCATTCAGTCCTGTGATGGAGTGTTTCTTGAGGACTGGGGTGATTGTGAAGTCCCCCCCTGTTTTTTTTGAAGATCTGTGTGAAGACTGGAGCCAACTGGTCAGCACAGGCTTTTAGGCAAGACGAGATATATTTACATTGTCAGCCTGGTTTTTGTTTGCCTCAGTAGGAGGAGGTGGTCTCCTGTAGTTAGTTATGTTCTGCAGGCCTTTCCACACTGATGCAGGGTAATTAACTGAGAACAAGCTTTTCAGCTTCTCAATGTGTGTTCTTTTCACCAATCTGTTCTCTTTTATTAGTGTGTTTCTGACCTGCTTCTACAGATCGATGCTCCCACTTCTATAAGCGTCTTCCTTGGCCTGATGAAGCTGTTTTAACTTGGCAGTGAACAATGTCTTATAGTTACTGTATGTGCGAATCGTTTTCGTTGGTACGCACACATTTTCATAGAAGCTGATGTAAGAGGTCACTCTCACATTATATATACAATTTGAAATAAGGCTGTAACGTAACAAAATATATATATATACAGTGCATCTGAAAAGTATTCACAGCGCTTCACTTTTTCCACATTTTGTTACGTTACAGCCTTATTTTAAATTGTATTAAATTAATCTCTTTCCTCAAAATTCTACACAAAATACCCCATTATGACCATGTGAAAAAAGTTTTCTTGAGAGTTTTGAAAATGTATTAAAATTAAAAAACAAAGAAATCATATTTACATAAGTATTCACAGCCTTTGCTTAATACTTTGTAGAACCACCTTTGGCAGCAACGACAGCCTCAAGTCTTTTTAAATATGATGCCACAAGCGGGCTGCCTTGTGCTGTTTACTAAGCAGTGGCTTTTGTCTGGCCACTCTGCCATACAGGCCTGATTGGTGAATTGCTGCAGAGATGGTTGTCCCTCTGCAAGGTTCTCCTCTCTCCACGGAGGAACACTGGAGCTCTGACAGAGTAATCATCGGGTTCTTGGTCACCTCCCTGACCAAGGCCCTTCTCCCCCGATCGCTCAATTTAGACGGCCGGCCAGCTCTAGGAAGAGTCCTGGTGGTTCCAAACTTCTTCCATTTACGAATGATGGGGGCCACTGTGCTCATTGGGACCTTCAAAGCAGCAGAAATTTTTCTGTATCCTTCCCCAGATTTGTGCCTTGAGACAATTTTGTCTCTGAGGTCTACAGACAATTCCTTTGACTTCATGCTTTGTGTTTGCCCTCTGACATGCAGTCAACTGTGGGACCTTATATAGACAGGTGTGTGCCTTTCCAAATCATGTCCAATTAACTGGATTTACCACAGGTGGCCTCCATTTAAGCTGTAGAAACATCATAAGGATTATCAGTGGAAACAGGATGCACCTGAGCTCAATTTTGAGCTTCATGGCGAAGGCTGTGAATACTTATGTAAATGTGATTTCTTAGTTTTTTATTTTTAATAAATTTTCAAAACTCTCAAGAAAACTTTTTTCACATGGTCATAATGGGGTATTTTGTGTAGAATTTTGAGGAAAGAGATTAATGTAATACAATTTGGAATACTTTCCGGATGCACTGTATATATAAATACTGTATGTGTGTGTGTGTATACGTACATACATACATAAACATACATACTTATACATATGTAAGTAAATTATAAAACAAGTTAATTAGCAGTTAATTAGCTTGACAATGTTTTGTCCATTTTGCTGAAATACATACACCATCTCTGTTGCTCCCCAACCCACCGCCTTGGCTGCAGATATGAGGCCTTCAGTCCAACGAGAATTTCTAGCATAAAACTCCCTCACTGATGCTGCCCCCTATAAAAACATACATTTAACAGTTAATTAATATTTTCAAAATCAAACAGGACATGAAAAAGATGCAAGAAAAAGCAACTCATCACATAATAAATAGTAAGCAGCACACTATACTTGATCTGGTTGTTAGTGATTTTTATAAAATATCAAGAAGGAATAAATAAGGTAAGATATTAGTTTACATTTTAATATAAGAATTAAGGTCAATAAAAATGAGCCAAATCCTAAATTGCTTTTAAAAATGCAAAAAAAGATAAACAATAAATATGCAGTTATTATTGCTATAATTTTGAAATCAGTTACCCTTTTTTTTAACTGCAATGTGATTATAGCTCTACCTTTGTATTTCTCATAAATTGAAACACTTACCCTATCATTTTCTACAATCTCCTTCTGAAGATCTGTGGATGCCAGAACCAAAATACGTATGGCCTGAAAAATGTAGAAAAGAAAAAGAAGACTGAGGATGGTTTTGAAGTTTACAAGAAGTAAATAAAATTAAATCATTTATACTGTAATCATTAATACATTTCAGGATGTTCCTCTTACCTTCATGAGACCAGTACAGCTATTAAGTATTCTAAAATAAATAAAAGAGTAAAAATGATGAAATTAATTTAACAACAACTGGATTAGATTTCGGAGTTTAAAAAAATATTAACGTCTTTTGTTAATATTTCTTTCATGGTTTTAGTCAGCTATTGAAATCTTTTTTAAACTTTACACAAACACTGGAGAAACAAATACCTTAAGGTACAGTTTGGTAATAACTGAGAAAAAACACGTATGGTTTTACATTTTGAACAACCTGTGTGTTTGCACATTTGAAATGTACCGGTAATGCAAATAAAACACGACTAACCTCTCATTCACCTCCAATTTGACTCCTTCAGTCTCCTGTCTGGCCTGACTCATCATTTCCTGCGTGAGGACAAATAAAAGATAAAAAAAAACAATTAAACACTCTGCCCACACAATAAGGCCCTCAAGGTTGTGCATAATTGGAAATAAATCACAGGAGAAAGATTTGTTGATTTATTAACAATAATGCACACCATTTAAACGTAACAAAAAAGATAAAGCACAAAAAGTGATTTATTATGTATACATGTACAGCATTAATATGGGACACTGCATCACCAAATTTTTCAACAATACCTTACTTACGGTAGTGGAATCAGATGAGACTAAAAAGTGTTGATATAATGACCAAACCATAAGTCTATATCAGTCACAATACAATTGTTGTTTGTTATCTCTAATGGAAGCCTTACATCAATTCGCCGTACAGCTTCCTCAAGTGCAGCAGAAGTGGCAGCCATCTCTTTTTCAACCATGTCTCCCAACTCTTCTTTTCCTACATCCATTCCTATAGGCCTTAGATCCTGACCAACAAAGCAGAGAACAAAAGCATGAGGCAAATAAAACCTAGGGTGATGATGTTTAGCCTAGCTTTTTTATATTAACTTTAAGTTTATTCATTTATATACAGTAGTAGTTTTTTTTTCATAATAGTATACTGTCTCAAAGCAGCATTACAGTGTTATTTGCCTTAACGCAATCTTTAATTGTTTAATTTTTTAGAAGGAATTATATCACAGCTTGCGCTGCATTATGGGATCTGTTGTTCTTTGTGTTATCTGTGTTTTAGATTGCCAGGCAATTAACAACAATAAATCAATGTAAAATGATCTCGCGGCCCGGATATAACTATATTACGGGACGGATATTGCCTGCGCGCCCTGGATAGGCATGGGGAACCCCCCACGACCCCAGCAGAGGATTAAGCGGAAGATAAATATTGAATGATAGATAACAGATATATTTACAGTAACAAATATAAGTATTTTATCTTGTTTTTAGCTTGTATTTTCAATCGGTTTTTCCATACCATGGACACTTGAAAATGTGAATTTTAATTTCAGAATGTGAAACTAGTAGTGAATTTCATCATATTCACAAATGCACACTTTAATTACTAATAAAAATATAATTTTTTAAGGAATATCAATCTTTTATATAAATGCAAATATATTATGTACATAATATTCAATCTCACCTGTGCAATTTTCATGATCCTCTGAATTATCATACGAGCAGAACTTAGGTCAGCACCCTTTAGAGTGACCATAGATTTCAGGTTTTGCAGAAACTGTAAACTCCGCGTGCCACAATCCCTGCAGTTCGCAGTCAAACCTATAATAATAAATTATAAACACATCCTATATTTAGATTTATAAATATTTAAAAATCATTAAATATTTTATGATACATTTATTAAAAGGTTGATGTAATTTATGCAAAATGAAGATGAGTCTCTTACTGTCAGCAATATCTACAGAACCAATCTGTGCTGTTGCACTTCCAGTGATGATGGTTTCAGCCGTGAGATGAGAAAACTGAGTAAGAGCCCGTATCAGAGGCCCAGCATCTAAAAATAGGTAACATAAACTTGAATCCATAGTACATTATTAATGAGTTCCACATACATTCAGTCCCCACCAAAGTACAGGAATGGAAAAAGCCATAAATCGGTTTTTGCTTTTGCTTTGCTTTGCAAGATCAAATGGTGAATTTAATAAAATATTTTTAGAGGCATATCACATTATGCATCAGAGCGGACATATAAGAAGTAAATTGATCTACTATCTTCTGCTTAACTCTCAATGGTCCTGGGGAGGGGGAGCTACTAATGCCAATGCAGGGGACGTTTTGGATGCTGAGCAGACACAGGACATACTCACACATGTACTATATAGAGGCAATTTAAATAGGGACAATTTAGAGTAGCCAATTCACCTTGAAATCATGTTTATGGACCGTGGGAGGAACCTGGGATCCAGTGAAAACCATTGCAGACATGGGAAAACATGGAAGCTCCACTGAAATTGGGATTTAAATCTGGATTCTCAGCACTAATAGGCAGACATGCTGAGCACCTAGCTAGCAAGCAGGCAAATAAACTACTCCATGTTTAACAAATGAGCTTGGAGGTTCAGCCTTATGAGCTGGTCTTTACTTTTTTTTTTTTTTTACACTTTTTAATGTTCTGGGTTTTATCACATAAAAGAACTGAACTGTTGTGTGATTTTGCGCTGTACTTGATTTACACATCATAGCTGATGAGTGCTTTGTATTGATTCCACTTCCCCATTATGCAAAGCCAGCTGTTGTTTTTTGGTATTATAGACAGTATATTGTAGTATTTTTTATGTATAAACGAAGTTCACGGAAAGTAAACATAGTGTTAGCAAAAATATTTTAATTTGTGAAGCGTACAAAACTACAAAATTAAACACTTTATAAACACCAAAAACTACAATAAAATTAGTTTTTTTGTGAAAATAAGTAAGAAAATATTGTGAAACTTTTAAACACCCAAATGATACACCACAAATTAATTAATTCATTCATTCATTCATCTCCCGCTTTATCCTATATTAGGGTCGCGGTGGGGTTCCCCATGCCCATCCAGGGGAGAACGTCTCGGGCGCTGGGCAGATATACATGTATAGTTGTAGTACAACTTTTTTTATTCTGTGGTTTCTATTTTAGAGATTCAGCTGATAAGGTGGTCTTGCACATGGGCAAGTATGAAGAGCTTATTGTCTGTTCTCATGAAATTGCAGCCAGCACCGCACAGCTTGTTGCTGCTTCAAAGGTTTGTGTTTTTTTTTCTCTTTGAGATATACTCTGTGTGTGAAACAATGTGTTGATGCATTGTTTGTAAAAGTTAAGAGTGAAAACACCCACACACACACACACACACACACACAGGCATAATGTCTGTTTTTTTGGAAATGTTTTAGTTATTTTCCATCCATCCATTATCTTCCGCTTTATCCTCTATTAGGGTCGCGGTGGGGTTCCCCATGCCCATCCAGGGGAGAACGTTTTGGGCGCTGGGCAGATACACCCAGGACAGGGCGCCAATCCATCGCTGGGCACACACTCACTCACACAGACACACTCTATATGGGGCAATTTTGAGAATTCAATTGACTTGATCCATGTTTTTGGACTGTGGGAGGAAACCAGAGAACCCGGAGGAAACCCACGCAGACACGGGGAGAACATGGAAACTCCACCCAGATGGGGATTCGAACCGGGAATCCCTAGCGTTGAGAGGTGAACGTGCTAACCACTAAGCCACCGTGCCGCCCACAAACGAAATAAAATCTTACATTTTAAAATTAATTATCTTGTTCATATTATGAACTGTTTTTACGTTTACTGGCAATTAATTAAATACGGATATGAGGAGTGCTGTTGTAGAAAAAAAACAATATAAACCAAAATCACCTTCACTCCTCTTCGAATATTGAATCAGTCCATTCTGTACTTTATCAATGGAGTTCAGCGTGGCCTCTGTGCGGTTAATCAGGTAATCTAAAGACAGTTCAGAAGTAATGTTAAGTTAATATGGTTATAATCTTAAGAAAAAAAATACAGAGAGAGCAAGAGAGAAAGAGAGAGATAACAGAAATCAAGAACAAATAGTTTAATTATGCAAAGTAGAAACTGAACCCTGTTATAATAATCTGAAATATAAAGTTTCAATGTAAGCAAGGTCCTTTACCATTGATTTGCTGTTAGTACAATGTTACTGTACTTTTAATTATCAATACTTGTATTTATTTATTATTTTATACTACACTACATAGTAAAATTATTAGAATTATATGGCCAAAAGTTTTTAAAAATATATCAAACTCTGATTTATTAAAACATGCAGCTCATATGTGTGAAGGTGTGTTTCATTTTGTTGCAGAAATAAAGCCACCATAACACAACTACATACAGTATACATGTTCTGATTTAAGGTCCGGAACTCCACATTTTTATAAAACAAAATTTTCACTGCATGACATTATACTAACAACGTTTAAAATGCAGTGACAATATTAAATCATAAAATCTGATCAGACCTGAAAAAAATATAGTTGTTTGTTTGATTTTTGCAATTGGTTTATGTAAATGTACTATGAACAATTATGTACCATTGTGTCACATATGTGCATATCTTGTCCTTAATAAAATTTCGAAAATTAGAGTTATAAAGTCTTTTTTATAGAAATTGATTTTTATTACTTTGAAAATATTTTTGTTTTAAGTACATGTAGTAATGTGTACACAACTTAATAAATAAACTTTTTATTTACAAACGTTTACCGTATTTTTCGAACTATAAGGCGCACCTAAAAGCCTAAAATTTTCCCAGAAATCGGACGTGCGCATTATATTCCGGTGCGCCTTATACGTGTACTGAGTTTCAAAATCTATAAAAGTATTGTTATGCATCCGGGTGTTTTTTTCCACACGTCACCGTCCTGCTAATCTGTGACTCCATGTGCGCTCATCTCACAGAAAAGCCGAGTGAAGAAAATTAATTCGGAGCTTGCCGTCATTCTGGGAGGATTAAATAAAGAACTCCGACCGCTGGACATTGGTGTAAACAGGGCGTTTAAATTAAAGTTGCGGGCGGCGTGGGAGCGATGGATGATGGACGGTAAACACACATTTTCTAAAACTCGGGAGGCAGCGGCGGCCGAGTTACGCCACCGTCTGTGAATGGATTGTGAATGCCTGGGCTAAGGTTTCTGCTGTAACCGTTGTCCGAGCTTTCACGAAAGCCGGCATCATTTCTGAACAGCCGCCTGGCGACGAGACGGACTCAGACATTGATGAGAGGGAACCCGGAGTGCTCGATAGTGAAACAGCTTTTTAATTCAGACACAGAAGATGAGACTTTGATGGATTTGTGGGAGAAGAGTGATTAAAATAATGTGTTTTTTGTCAAGTAGTAGAATAAACTTCAATTATAAATCACCGTTTTGCATCCTTTACTTTTCTTATAGATCGTATGTTTTAGCAAGTGCCTTATAATATGGTGCCGTACAGAATAAGTACAGAAATAGTCAGTAATTGAGACTGCGCCTTATAGTACGGTGCGCCTTATACGTGAGTCAAATACAGAAATAGACCCTGTAATTCAGACTGCGCTTTATAATACGGTGCGCCTCATGGTCCGGAAAATACGGTACATTTACGTTTAGTCATTTAGCAGATGCTTTTATCCAAAGCGACTTACATATGAGAACAACTTACAAATCTCAAGTCAGTAGTTATGAAGAAAACCAGCTACAATGCAGAATTATCAAACCTGAAATCTTTTATCTTTCAAGTTTTTGTGATCTTAAAGTCTCTGTCCACTTTGTGTTTTAAATTCCAGGAAGATGTTTTTAGGATTTTGCAGATATAAAGAAAATGGGTGTGATTCTATCAAACCTGGTGAGCTGGTGGAGTAGACATGCAAAGGATCATTCACTTTGGCTACCGCATCCTCGATGATAATTTCTGCTTCGGAAACTGTACTCTGCAACAGGGCAAACTGTTCTTCCAATAACTTTTTCTGGAACTGCTCATCACGGTACGTCTACAAAAACATATTACACTTACCGAGAAGTAAAAAAAAAAACTAAAATAACTTTATAAAATGCATACTAGTGAGGTAAATAACAGTACATTAAGGTACATTGGTTACTCAAAATTTCCCTATATATACACACATACGCGCACTATATATATATATATATATATACACATATATATATATATATATATATATATATATATATATATATATATATATATATATATATATATATATATATATCTCCAGGGGAGAACGTTTCGGGCGCTGGGCAGATACACCCAGGACAAGGCGCCAATCTATCGTTGGGCACACACTCACTCACACAGACACACACACTATATGGGGCAATTTGGAGAACTCAATTGAACTTGATCCATGTTTTTGGACTGTGGGAGGAACCCGGAGGAAACCCACACGGACACGGGGAGATGATGGAAACTCCACCCAGATGGGTTATTTAGCTATTTTGAATATTCTCTCATATTTGCCTTTATATACCATATCAAATGTTTACCATCTTTGTTTCTGCACATCACCTGTACAACATTATAACATTTTTGTCACATCTTACTACTAAGAAGACTTTTCCTTTATATCTAACTAATGGCCTTAAACTTTTTGGCACTATGGTCACGTTATGTATCATCTGCATTTCAAACACTCTTTTGACACTGCTGACACTTAAAATATGTACACATGTCTATTTGCACATTATACATTTTTCATTCTTAATTGTTAATTACTGCACTGCCATCCATCTAAATCACAGTATCATTTATCATTACCATTATCAGTATTAGGAGATGATTGAAATATGAATTTTTAAAAGGCACGGGTTTTGCTAGATGCACCAGTGTTTGGAAAATGGAAATCTTTTTGTGGAAATCTTTTTAAGGAAATAACATCCCGTATTGATTTGATACGGGATGCAACATTTAAATATGAAATAAATGATAATTACGTATTTCAAGTGTGTAACTCTTTGCCTTCTCCCTCTTGTAAAGTATAAAGAAAGTTAGAAGACAATCATAAGGTAGCGTCACCTACTGCTTTTGAGTACTACCTCAGTACGTCAAAGCAAATGTTAAAAATAGGCAAACGAAAATGCGGCAACATGAACACTCTAATCGATACTCTTGTGGACATATCGGTGCATCAAATCGATGGCTGGATAATTGATGCATTAATGCTGATCGATAAATTATTATTATATTTTGTATTTCTGTATTTTGCTGCTACTGGTTGCTAAATCTGCTCCAGAACAAATAAAGTATTCTATCTATCTAATAGAAAGGGTGTTATTCTAAAACAAGTCACCATTGGTTTCCAGCCATTAAAAATTTTTATTAGAAAGATATGCTGGGGTTTAAAGTTCCAGAAGAGCAAGTGTATATATATATATATATATATATATATATATATATATATATATATATATATATATATATATATATATATATATATATATATATATATATATATATATATATATATATATATATAT
>JAFMOD010000271.1:290022-389506 GCA_019802435.1 Corydoras maculifer
TATATATATATATATATATATATATATATATTTTTTTTTTATTATTTTTTTTTTTTTCCTTCAGAACCATCAAGGAGTGGCTTAGGGGACTGTATTTTAACGATCTTTAGTGGGCTGGCTACCGCGTACTCCATACCTTGATTTAGAGCATAGCAGTGTGTCTATTATAACGACACAATGTGACCAATAAAACATTTTAATTAAAGTTTACACCATTTTTTTGAAAATACGTATTTTTATTAAAATCTATTTCCCAATTTTTCAGTAAATGTACACTTCTGTATACTCATAGAATAACAGTGTGTATTTTACCTGAACAGGCTTAATTTTTGCTGGTGCAACAATGAACATTTGCTTCTTAAAGGTAAATGTAAAAGTGTTTTTTTGGAAATTACTGCATCAATAAAACTATCAATTGATTTTTTGAACTATCAATGAATTTTTACTTTTCTATTTTCCAATTTTGTATTCTTTATTTGCATCACTGAGCATCTGTAATGACCTTTAAGCCAGACTTCTTAAATAGCATGCAGTAACAAAGGCCGGAAAAGACTCCCAAACATTCAGGATTACATCTCAGTAGTCCCAACTTAAAACAAGTTCAACTCATAATCCTTAATAACCATCATGTATAAAACTATGTACTTGGTTTTCATAAAATTCTTCACAGTTCCACTTTGGTTACATCATTCTGTCATATACTGGAGAAGCATTTAAAAAAAAAAACATTATTTGAAAAAACATTTCTGTCATGGAAGCTCAGAAATAAAATGCTTTTTAAATGAAAGGCAGAGACAGGGAAGCAGGTGAGGTGATAGATTTTTGTCAGTGGTTTGTCTGTGTTTAATGCAGGGACACAAAAAATTGTGAGTAAAAGAGAAAAAGCATCTCACTCTCAGCAAAACAAAGAGACAGCAAGGAGACTGAAAAATCGAAGTGTGTTAGTCATTCACATTCTTTTCTGCCACTCCGGATCTTCTTATACAATACCACAGCTATTCTCTTGGCATCCCATCAAATGCTACATTAACAAACACACCCTGTGGCTCCGGCTAGCCTTCCCTATACTCCTCCATTACCATTATCAAAGCAAAAATAACATCAGTAATGCATTTCACTGAAATGAAACCAAACTGCTGCTCACAAATCATGTGTCACAATCATGTTCTTCCCTGGACGGTTATGGGAACCCCTGCAACACTAGTCCCTAGTATAGGATTAAGCGGAAGATAATATGACAAGATAACGATAACATCAAAATCAGAATCAAAATACTACAGAATACTATTAAGAAGGAACAATAATTGCAGTAATTAAACTACAGTACAAAATACACAAAAAGGCAAAGTAAAGTGACAGTCTAAAGTATCTATATATACATATACACTAATAGAGGATAAAGCGGAAGATATATAAATATATATAAATATATATTCATAGGGAGAACATGGAAACTCCACATACAAATGGGTATAATATTACACATTTAAATCGTAATAAAGTTAAAAAATGTAAAAGTTAAGCAATTGTATTATACAATTTGATGGCCACAAAGGTCCTGTAAGTACCACACTGTGGTGCATTTGGGTGGAATTAATCCATGAATCCACAGTGGGTGTATTATATATGTATATTATATATACATATATAATAATGGGCAGAAGTGATGTTTAAAGAAGTTTAATTCAACAGAAAAAGTCATATTTGTTTAAATACAACAGCAAGGTTTGTAATCATTACAGGGCTTACCTGTGATGGGGCCGCCATGCTTGCTTGTGAAATTTCACTAACATTTATAAGGGGTTCAGGGTCATCATCTTCCTCAGGTTCCTCCTCATCTGGTATAACAACCATGGGTTTTACATGTTCTGCTAGAGCAGAAGCCCGGAGGAAGTTTGGAGGAGCCTACGTTTTAACCAAATACATACAGTATATGATTTTAATGTAAGTATTCTTCAAATATTAATTTCACATTTGACATGAATAAATGTATGTCTAAAATATTTAGTTTTTTAATGTTAATGCAGGTGCATTATTTTTCAAAATAAAAAGTTTGAAACAAAGGGATACAACAGACTAATAGCATAAGGTTTAAAATTACAACATGCCATTTATTCTAGACCACTTCTATTACATGCCTGCTATCATAGCCAAAAAGCTGAATAATTATGAGCTATTTGTTACCAATGTTAAAATTATTTTGAATCATCTTATATTATACTTATACACTTATATATCTTATAGCTTACATTGTACGAACTGACATATGCTTTCTGAGCTAAGAACCCTAACACGAAGTTTGCAAACACTGTTTTATTCAGCAAAAATCAATATTACTAAATCAAAATAAACACAAATCAAGAAAACTATTTAAGTAAAATTATGCCAATATAATGGGTAAATTTATCTTGTTTAAATTTCTTAAAATAAGAAAAGCCTTTAAAAATAGATTATTCATCTTATTCAGAAATCTATTTGTGGCAGGATTGCCGGGGTGTGGCGAAGAGTGTGTTTTTTTTAAAACCGGGAAAATCAAAAGCCATGGGAAGAGAGACCGACCACGAGTGCAATATCCTCCCCCTCACGTTACACACCACTGACTTGTTAAGATTTTATAATTTGCAGTGTGTTATGTCACTTTCACTTGTAAAAAATACTTATATGAAATATAATTAGGTCATGTTGCATGCACAGCCTGATTAAGGTGTAGACAGAAATTATTCAGAACATTCAGGTCAGGACAAACAATTAACTGCTTTAGTTTGTATCTTTTCAGGTAGTCAACAGTGGATATTGAGATATGTTTAAAATAATTGCCTTTTTGTAAATGGCATCCTTTAAACATTTCTTAACGTCTGCATCTTCTGAGTCTTTGCTTTCTTTTAAGTTTTTAATATTACTGATGCTACAGGTGGACTCCATATTCTGACAGATCCACTTTTTTGCTTTATAGTTGGCTAAGTGTCGTTTTCATGACCCGCAATTTTGTTTCTCTCCAAATGTACATTCTCTTTGTTTTGTTTGTTTGGATGCCATTTTTTTGGTAAATGTTATGTTAATCTGTCTATTTATAAGATTACTCTTTTCATTTTCATTTCCTAAAATTATATATTTCCTAAGTACCAGTCAAAGTTTGGACACACCCCTTCTTGCTATATTCTCTATTTCCTCCACTTATATAGACAGACTTTGTAGTTTTACAATTCCAGACTGTAGTCCATCTGTGTTCCTTGTTGTTGTTAGTCCCTGTTGGTTCTCTGTTCTCTATTGATGTGGTGAGGGGGTGTTAGTGCAGCAGTGCTGCTGTAGTTTCATTTAAACACCTCAGTGATACTGCTGGGATAGGAATAATGCGTCAACCAAATAATACCTGCTTTGTGGTGCTACTATTGGGGTTCTGACCCTTAGAACAAAGTAAAGGGGACGTACACAGTATGCACTGTGGAACACAAACAGATGGACTACAGAATGGAATTGTAGATCTACAAAGTCCATCTTCACGGTAAGTAGAACTAAGAACATGAACAATAAGTGGAACAAAAAGGAGGCATGTCTAAACTTTATATCAACACTATACAGTAGAAACAAGTGAAAAAAGCAGTGGTCTGTCTTAGTTATGGTTTATCACTACTGTTATTATTCAAGTTGCAAAACCTTTAAATTTGTTTTAAGTAAACGTATCGATCTAAAATTATGCTTTTCACTGTGCTTTTAAAATTGTGTTTATGTGACACGGTTTAATACTTACATCAGGTAGTTTTGGAATCTGAATAAGTCGTTTGAAGTAGAACATGTCTCTCGCTTTATTGAAAAACATTTTGAGGCTGAAAAACAACATACAGATTAAGAAAATGAAAGAATACAGATTTAAAGAACCAGTGTACCATAACGTTTCATCATAACACTGACATAAGCCTGTAATAAACCTGTTTGATATGTGTACAATCCTTTTTGTAAAAAAATATTTGACAACCATCAAATGTCATCATGGCACCCTATCCAATTATTTTCAACATTTCTGAAAGTATTCTGACATATTTTCAAACATTATTAATTAACTATAATATTTTTTTGGTAAATACCAATAGATATTAGTATTACCTTCTGATTGACTCACTGGTCAATTGGTAAATAATCTCATTCCATTATCTTTACAGCATAATCCTAATAAGGTTGCGCGTAGGGGGGGGGGGGGGGGGGGGCACAACAAGGGGAGAACATTTCGGGTGCTGGGAGACAGATACACCCAGGACAGGACAGGGCACCAATCCTTCACTGGGCACAACACTTAATCACACGGATACACACACTGTATAGGTGCAATTTGGAGCAGTCAATTCACCTTGAACCCATGTTTTTGGACTGTGGGAGGAACCCAGAGTAAACCCACACAAACACATGGAAACTCCACCCAGATCGGAATTTGAACCTGAATCCCCAGCGCTGAGAGCCAAACATGATAACCACTATGCTGCTGCGCCGTCCTGGTAAATATTCTAAAAAAGTTTAAAATTGACCTCTAAGTTAATCAACAATTAAGTACTTGCAGATCAATAATAATCATATTGTCTGGTTATTGTAAATTAGTTTCAATACCTCCATAATTTACAATAATATTTGGAGGTGTATATTTTGGGAGTATAATAAAACAGACATTTGTGTGTCCCATCTTCAATTTTTGGTCATCATTGTCAGAGAGGGTATATTAAGAATTCTAATTAGAGCTGGTGCATAAGAACTAATTACACTGGTAGAATGAAGGCTTTAATTACAGCAGGAAGGCAAAAAGACTAATAACACTGCCAGCTTTTGGCTTTAGTTACGAGCAGGAGCAAAAAAAACTAATTATACTGGTTAAATAAAGGCTTTAATTACAGCAGGAAAACAAAGGCTTTCAGTTTGAGCACAAAAGTTATAACAATAGTAGGAACTTGAAATGCTTATAAATCGAGTAATCAGCACAAAGGCTATTAATAACACCAGCAGCATGACAACTTTAAACAAAACAACTAGCATCTAGGCAATCAATAATTTTAGAGGCAGTGAACAATTATTCTAACAAAGGTGGAACAAGGTGAACCACCTGAGCAAGGTCAACACGGAGGAGATGTCTTAAGAAGAAGGAGCACGGAGATCAACATACAACCAATAACAAAGCCGGAATGTAATCATTTAAAGGATGTAAATCAGCGGGTCCGACAGGTAAAAACAAAGTAAACAAGGCAAAAACAGGTAAAAGGTTGAAGGTGAATAACTATTATTATTATTTATTATATAATTCTGCATGGAATTTCTGCTTTCCTTCATAAAATTTCCGCCAGTTGCGCCACTTCCAGACATGTATTTTTTTATTAAAGAATTAAACCAATCATATTTCAGCATCATTCGTTGCCAAGTTTTAAATATTTCTGCCTTTGCCTTTTGAATGAAATTTGCGGCCCAGTAACATTAAATAAGTGTCTATCAATCTTTTGCTTTAACCAATCAGATTTTAAGAGCTCGATACAAGAAGATTTTAGCGGGTGAACATTTTAGCCAATTAAAACTTATTACAGAAATACGACTTACGACTCGTGACAGCCACATTTATTAACTCAGCATTATTGTGAATATATCACAGAAAAAAGGTGTTGTTGGGCGCAAAGCTGAGTGCCGTTATACCTCTTTCCTGTGATTTATTCATTTATTTATTCATAATAACACAACCTCAAGTGCCTTATTGCTTTTATAAAATGGGTCAGCCATTTGTCCAGCAGTGACATTGACAATAACACACACCTCTAAGCGTTTCACATTCATATCAATGCATGATATACTATACATTCTTTTAAATCATATAAAACAAATTAATATAAACATTAAACATTAATATAAACATTGTTGTTGGCATGGTGATTTAGTGGTTAGCATGTTCTCCTCTCTGCACTATGGATTCCCGGCTCGAATCCCAATCTGGGTGGAGTTTCCATGTTCTCCCTATGTCCGTGTGGGATTCCTCTGGGTTCTCCGGTTTCCTCCCACAGTCCAAAAACATGGATCAAGTCAATTGAATTGAAACCAGTGTCCTGATACTCAGCGTTTAGAGTACACTTGTAAATATAATGTAAATGTACTGCATTTTGTATCTGATTGTTATAGAAATCAGTTGGTCAGCGATCAGCGTTCACTTAAAACAAGACTACATTACATCACAGAAGACCTGATTATTAATAATTATGCTTTCAATAAACAAATTTACAAAGTAAACTTTGTGTTTTTGATTATATTTTATTACTGAAGTGTGTTTGTAATGGATTTAAAAAGCAATAAGATGCTCTAGGTAGTGCATTATTGTGAATTAATCACGGGAAAGAGGTGGAACTGTACTCCAATAAGCATAACACCTCTTTCACATTATTTATTCACAATAATGCACACCCTCTTGTACCTTATTGCTTTATTATACACTGACAGATTTAACCTAATAAATGTTCATTTAGTAAAGGAAAGGTTCCCTTTGCTATATGCTTGCATTCGACTTGCCTGTGAAATTGATCATGGAAGCGTTCCCGATGGCCATGGAGTGTATCAGGTGGTAAACCTGTAGAGAAGAACACAATAGAGTCAAAACTACATATACAACACTTACATTTATATAAATCGCCATAATTGCCCTTTGAAATAAATAAAATAAATAAATAAATAAATAAATAAATAAACATATATATATATATATATATATATATATATATATATATATATATATATATATATATATATATATATATATATATATATATATATATATATACTTAATGAACATCAACAGAAAAACAGAAGGCATATAAACATGTTGCATGCATTCTTTTATTACTATTTTACATAGTGTTTTTGACAACCGTACATTTTTTCAAAATTTCCCTTAAAGTAAAACACCCAATAGCAAGGTAAGAAGTCAGTAATTCTTACCTTTGTATATAATGTAATCCTTGGTCTTTTTGAGGTTTTTTTTATTTATTTTTAGAGTGTCAACATCTTAAGTTCAATATATTTTTTTACTTCTGGTAATGATAATATTTCTGATATCCCACGACTTACATGCATGTAACTTGAACAGCAGCTTGACTGTGTAGTGATATAGCTGACTGCAGTCCTGGATGACTTGAATGAGTGGTGCTAGTTTACACTGGCCTGCAGTCAGCGTTGAGATGGCAATGGAAGTGTTGAGCTGTCGAAGTACTGTAGAAAAATATATATATACAAATTATAGATTATATTTTAATTTATTGTCTTTTTTATTGTCTTCACACATGTACTCATTTTAATGAAATGAAATTCAGTTTGATAAGCAGGAAGTGAATAAGTGAATACAGCATATACTGATCTACAATACTTATAGAGATGGAGATAGTATGGACATAAAGTACATATATGGGTAAATATATTATTTATGTATTATAAATCTGGTGTTAAGACCTGGTGGGTTCCATAGACATATTATACAGAATAAAGTGCATGAATATATTACAGTGGGTATGTACAGTGTGATATAGGACTAGATAGGTGATATCAGTCATATAGTATATATAGCTTCTAGGGGCAGTCATAGGCTTGTGGTTAAGGAACCAGCCTTGCGACCCTAAATTCCCCGGTTCGATCCTTGGTCCACTCGAATACTTGAATATTACAGTGGGTATGTACACTGTAAAGTGCTCTTTAGCAAGGCACCTAATCCTAATATCACCCCGGTGCTCACTTCAATCAGTGTGTGTAAATGTGTGTGTGTCACTGCAAGGGTTAAATGTGGAGGACAATTTCCTCTGTGTGTAAGCACAGTAGGCAAAAAATATTACTTCATCACTTTACTCATATAGTCCTATATTACTCTATTCATAATAATGCACAACCTTGAGTGTATTGCTTTTATATAACTGTAATAAAACATGTTTGAAAAAAAAGGTTTAAAAAAGTTTAATTCAAACAGGTCTTCTGTGATGTAATCTAGTCTGGTTTTTAAAGTGTACACGGATTGCTAAATAACAGTATACCAGTTAAGAGCTCATTGGTAAATTACTATTATTTTACTATATTTATCATTATATTACTTGCTATTTTTTTTAACGATACATGGTTTAAAATAATGTATAGTATATCATTGATTCGAATGTGAGAGTTACACTTAGAGTTGCGTGTTATTGTCAATAATGTAACAGCTGGACAAACAGCTCAGCCAATCAGATTTAAGGACTGGATCTACCTGTTTTATAAAGAAAAATGTGAAAATGCCTCATCAGGAGTTTGCTGGGGATGCATGCTATAAACCGAATATACAAATGCAAGGGTTTACTGCACAAACTAATATAGGAACTGATGTGTCTGCTTATACTTTAGATGAAAAGACAGGACTGTGAAGACCCATGAGAGGTTAATATCTGAAGGGAATAGAACAAAACCATTAAGACTGAAATAAGACTGCATCCCACCAAACTCAGGAAAAGGGGATGTGCTGAATGTTGGCCTTGAATATCTAGCCTTGTAGAATTTTACTAAGGGTGCAACCTTAAGGAAGCGGCTTGGGAGGGAAATGAATGGCAAACACGGGACACTTTCTTATCTGGAAATTTTATTTATTTACTTAAAAGAGCGATGGCACAGGGTTTAGAGTTGGCACATCTGCCTCTTAGCGCTGGAAATCCAGATTCAAATCCCGATCTGGGTGGTTTCATGTTCTCCCCGTGTTAACATGTGTTAATGTGTTCTCCCACAATACAAAAACAGGGATTCAAGTTAAATTGAATGCTCCGAATTGCTTCTATATAGTGTGTGTGTATGTGTGCGTGTGTGTGTATGTGTGTGCCCACTGATAGATTGGCAACCTGTCCTGGAAGTATCTGCCCAGCACTCAATACGTTCTCTCCTGGATGAATGAAGGAATAATTGAAAAAGTCTCAATAAGATGATAAATGACGAATGTTAAATAAAAAAAAGCTTAGTGCAAGATGAGATCAAGATAAGATTGGTTTTATAATTAAGCCTGCTTCTTTGCTGGGAAATGTCCAATAGTGCAACTGCAGGTGCCTTGATGTCAAATTAATAAAAAAAAAAAGCCCAGAATGACAACCAATAATCTGACAGCCATATACAGGCACCCAAAAAAGGTTTGGCTTAGTGATCAGACTGGAATGAAAGTAACTAGCAGTAAATTATTGGTTACTAAAAAAACACTAGAAGTTGAAGAATCTGTAGAAGAATCTTTAGGCAGGTACAAAATATATACCTGCAGAATTCAAATAGAATACATCTTTCAAAGTATTAAGAAGAAAATTAACCATTTAAGGTTTCAGAAAAAAAAATTTATTACTACAGATTGATGACTTTGAACCGGCCAAACTGGACAAACGGCCCAGCCAATCAGATTTAAGGACCGAAACTACCCAGTTCTTAAATGTATATGAACCTTGCAGGTGGATGCTTTGATGTGGAAATGCCTGCTGGTAGCTGAATATGTATGAATGTACCATCAGGGGGTTTGATCCTGAGTGCATTTTGTAAACTGAATAAACCGAGGTGTGTGTTTACAGCACAAACTAATATAAAAACTGATCTGCTTTTACTTCAGATTAAAGGATGGGGTTTGGAAGTTTATTATTAGTTATATTTGTCAGATCAGGGCGGTGGCTTAGTGGTTAGCACGTTCGCCTCTCAGCACTAGAGATTCCCGGTTCGAATCCCAATCTGGGTGGAGTTTCCATCTTCTCCCCGTGTCTGAGTGGGTTTCCTCCAGGATCAGGTCTATTGAACTATCCAAATTGCCCCATATAAAGTGTGTTTGTGTAAGTGTGTGCCCAGCGATGGATTGGCATCCTGTCCTGGGTGTATCTGCCCAGCGCCCGAAATGTTCTCCCCTGGATGGGCATGGGGAACCCCCCCCTGCGACCCTAATAGAGGATAAAGCGGGAGATAATGGATGGAATGTATTTGTCAGATCTCCTTTGGTCTGTATCGCTAATGAGGTGTCTATTCCTGATCCGGTGCGTTAACAAGCACTGGAATTCTAATCACCCGTTCTTCACTTCCTGTGGTCTATTTATGCTTGTCTCTGGCCTCTGTCTTTGTGTTCGTGTTAAACACCAGTGGTTTTCTGCAGTTATTTGTCTTTTTTTTAGGACTGATTGCGGACTGATTTAGGACTGATTGCGGTCTTTTCCCTCAAGCTCCAGCATTTACCTAAGCAGGTTCTGTGTGATGTGGAGAGTCCTACAAGTCCCGGGTTCTGATGCTTTTAGTTTCATTTTCATTTACAGACACCTGATTTTTGTTTCAGATTTTTGGACCATTAAATGAAGCCAAGTTTTCTTAACTTCAGTTCTTTATTGTGTCAGTATTACTACAGATATGATCTGAAATTGTATTTGTATAGGTCACACACTTCAAACTGGTGAAAGTGGAAATATCTGCACAAGTCTAAACTCTAGTGCTATGTGAGTAAATAGGACTGTTAGTTTGGTGATTATTGTAAAACTTTGCGTATTTGATAAGGGTGGCATGGTGGCTTAGTGGTTAGCACATCAGCCTCTCAGCACTGGGGATTCAGGTTTGAATCCCAATCTGGGTGGAGTTTCCATGTCCTCCCTGTGTATGAGTGGTTTCCTCTGGGTTGTCCAGTTTCCTCCCACAGTCCGAAAACATGGATTCAAGGTAAATCGAATGCTCTAAATTGCCTCATACAAAGTTTGCTTGTGTGTTTGTGTGATAGAGTGTGTGCCCAGCGATGGATTGGCGCCCTGTCCTGCGTGTATCTGCCCAGCGCCCGCAACGTTCTCTCCTGGATGGATATGAGGGAACCTTCCCCCACTTGTGACCCCCTAGTAGAGGACTAAGTGGAAGATAATGAATGAATGTGCTTAATAAACTACTTAGAATACCGATGCACAATTTGACAATTGCTTATGAAGTCATTGTCCTGTTCATTTCATTTACAATACCTCCTTTTGGGTCCAGTTTCAGTGTTCATTGCCCTCAAATAGCATATGCAGCACTTACAACATTGTCCTTAAGACATTGCAACATATGGGTCTGACAGCCGAATGTTCAGATCAATTGAGTAGATTGGACAAGTAGATAGTGCAGTATCTGTGGTTCCACCTGGGGCAGGGGCGTTCCCAAAATAATAAGACTGCAATGATTGTAATCTTCTTAGCGCCAGGACAAAATTAAACCTGAAACTGTTCTTTAACAAAAGAGGCTGAGTACTTAAGTAAATAAAACACAGACGATATTCAGCCCTAACACGGACAAAAGTAAAGAACAGAAGATAAGAAGAAGACAGCATGCAATAAATAGATAAGAACAGTGTGAATGCAGGTGTGCACAGGAGTGAGTAATAGGGAAGTGATGAGCAGCAGGTGTGTTAGTATTCGGATGAATTAGAGCACAGGTGCGTGAACCATATTCGGCCCGTAATACAATTATATCTGGGCCACAAGGTCATTTTACATTGATCTGTTATTATTAGTATTATTGATAGCCCGGTGATGTTTTTTTTTTAGACGATTTTCATATTTTAAATTTGTATAATTTTGACAGTTAAAATACATTTTTCTAAAATGGCCAAAGAGCATTAGTGGTTAGCATGTTCTCCTGTCAGCGCTAGGCATTCCCGGTTTGAATCCCCATCTGGGTGAAATTTCCATGTTCTCCCCGTGTCCATGCGGGTTTCCTCCGGGTTCTCCGGTTTCCTTCCACAGTCCAAAAACATGGATAAAGTCAATTGAGTTCTCCGAATTGCCCCATATTGAGTGTGTCTGTGTGAGTGAGTGTGTGCCCAGCAATAGATTGGCGCACTGTCCTGGGTGTATCTGCCCAGTGCCCAAAATGTTCTCCCCTGGATGGGCATGAGGAACCCCCCCGCGACGCGACCCTAATATATAGAATAAAGCGGAAGCGGAAGATTATGGTCAGAAAATATTGATGGATGGTCAGAAAGCAAAAAAAAAAAAAAAGTTATTTGTTATTTTTCACTTTAGTGGTATAGCATCAGTGTTATTTTTAATGTTTTTTTGCAGCATGTTTAAAATTGTAACTTTTATAATTTTTGAATGTTCATAAAGAGCAAAGTATTTTAAGTTATATAAAGTTAATGTTTATTTACTGTGAAATAATATTCCAGTCTGTTTTTAATTCCTGATTGTTGTTTGATGGTGACCCCCCCCCCCCTTTTTTTACAACAGGTATTTGTTAAAAAAAATGCGTCTTCAGTAGTTTCTTAAAACTGCTTAGTGATTCTGCCTGACGGACAGAGTTGGGAAGATGGTTCCACCATTATGCAGTGGTGAACGCCACAGAGTGAGAATTAGCTCCTCGGTGAGGTGGAACCATCAGGCGGTAATCATCACTGGAGCGAAGGGAATGAGTCGGAGTGTATTTTGAAAAGATAGAGTTAAGGTAAGAGGGGGAAGATCCAGAAATGGTTCTGTAGGCCAGAGTCAGGGACTTGTACTGAATGCGAGCAGCTACAGGGAGCTTTTCTACACTGGCTGCTACACTAAGTAGATCAGCTGATATTTGATCTGCTGTGAAACGCATTTTACTTTTTCCGGCAGATGCAGTTTTTCTCATGCCAGTCAGGAGGCGTGGTTGACCTGCTTCCCACGTTCCAGGAGGATTGTCTGCACTGCCCACGTTTGGAGGCTTATACAGACTCTTTTGTTGTGTTTCGCTTTGATTTCCTTACAGTCTCGCTGTCTGTAATGTTGCCTAATAAACCTAATAATTAAGAATTCATGCGAAAATATAAAAACTGGTAAAAGCCAGAACTGTACTGTTATAATCATTTCAGTCTTATTTAGCCCCTGTCTAAACCTTTTTAGGGGTGTTGCCAGCATTTGTATATATTTCACTAAGTGGAATTAAGTAACGCGGCGGCACGGTGGCTTAATGGTTAGCACGTTTGCCTCTCAGCGCTAGAGATTCCCGGTTCGAATCCCCATCTGGGTGGAGTTTCCATGTTCTCCCCGTGTCTGCGTGGGTTTCCTCCGGGTTCTCCGGTTTCCTCCCACAGTCCAAAAACATGGAATAAGTTAATTGAATTCTCAAAAAATTTGCCCCCTAGAGTGTGTCTGTGTGAGTGAGTGTGTGCCCAGCGATGGATTGGCGCCCTGTCCTGGGTCTATCTGCCCAGCGCCCGAGACGTTCTCCCCTGGATGGGCATGGGGAACCCCACCGCGACCCTAATAGAGGATAAGCGGGAAATAATGAATGAATGAATGAATGAATTAAGTAACATAACTAAAACATTTATTTTACCTTTTCTATTGGTCTGTATTATAGTTGTTATTTATGTAAGTCTTTTTTTTTGTTGAATTGCATTAGTAAAAAGTGTCCCAACTGTTCTGTAAATTGGGTTTGAATGTACTGCCCACATACTTATAAAACATAATACAAATTTTCTTTCTTCTTCAAATCTACTAAGATCTTATACAGAATAGGTGTCAAACTTAAGGCACGCAAAATCATTTTACATTCATTTATTATTGTTATTAAAGACCTGGCGATATGTTTTTTTTTGGACCATATTAATATTTTAAATTTGTATGATTTTGACAGGAACATTTTATGGAGAGCAGAAAATTTTATAAATATTTAAAGTTCAAGTTTATTTAAATTTTTTGTTAATCATTTTTACAAGATATATTTCAAAATGGGCGGCATGGTGGCTTAGTGGTTAGCACGTTCGCCTCTCAGTGCTCGGTTTGAATCTCATTCTGGGTAAAGTTTTCATGTTTTCCCCATGTATGCGTCCTCCCACAGTCCAAAAACATGGATCAAGCATGTTTCAAGGTTAATTGGTCAATCAAGGTCAATGCAGATCAACCAAGGTCAAACATGGATCAATTATATATTTTAAGTTATATAAAGTTTAAGTTGGGCAGCATGGTGGCTTAGTGGTTAGTGGCATGTTCTCCCCTATGTCTGTGTGGGTTTCCTCTGGATTATCTGGGTTTCCTTCCACAGTCCAAAGACATGGATTCAAGGTAATGTGAATGCTTTAAATTGCCTCACATAGGGTGTGTGTGTGTCTATCTGAGTGTGTATCTGCCTAGTGCCTGAAACGTTCTACCCTGGATGGACAAGGGGAACCCCCATGACCCTAGTAGAGGATAAAGCGGAAGATAATGAATTAATAAATGTGCTGCTCATATACTCATAATACATTCATTCATTCATTATCTTCCGCTTATCCTCTATTAGGGTCGCGGTGGGGTTCCCCATGCCCATCCAGGGGAGAACGTCTCGGGCGCTGGGCAGATAGACCCAGGACAGGGCGCCAACCCATCGCTGGGCACACACTCACTCACACATACACACTCTAAATTGGTCAATTTTTTTGAGAATTCAATTAACTTGATCCATGTTTTTAGACTGTGGGAGGAAACCGGAGAACCCGGAGGAAACCCACGCAGACACGGGGAGAACATGGAAACTCCACCCAGATGGGGATTCGAACCGGGAATCCCTAGCGCTGAGAGGCGAATGTGCTAACCACTAAGCCACCGTGCCGCCTACTCATAATACACATAATATCAAATTTCTTTTCTCTTTGAATCTATGTTCAGGGGTTTTTAAAAAATCAAAATTACATAAATATATTTTAAAGACAAATAACCTTAATCAATGGCACTATGTAGTGCATAAATATCAGCAAATTAAGTCAATATAATAAAATAAAAGTGATCTATTTTGTTTAAAGTGCTTGCACACAGATCAATTGTCCTCCACATTTAACCCATAATGCAGTGACACACACACACACACACACACACACACACACATATAAACCTACTAGTGAGGTAAGAACACCACCCAAGGTGGTGTTCTGTGCCCGGGGAGCAATTGCAGTTAGGTGACTTGCCCAAAGGTACTTCAGCCATAGTGCTTGTTGGGACCATAAATAAAACGAGGACTTTCAAATCACAAGGCTGGTTTCTTAACCACAAACCTATGACTGCCCCACTCCGTGTAATACCGTACACTGAGCAAGATGCCGGAGTCCTCAAATGTCGTGTAAAGACACACTCACCTGCTTCTGCAAGCCGGAGCTCCACATCCATGTAATCGAACACCTCGACTGTAAGCTGAAACCTAGGAATACGAGAAAATAAAGAAAGCTTCAGGAGTGTGACTGGTGGCTCAGTAAATTAGGTAATAAGACTACGGAAAGGAAGGTTTAGGGTTTAGTAGGGCCAAATGATGTGTTAAATCATAACAGTAACAATAAAGTTACATCATATTAATTAAAAATTCTTTAACAATAACTGCATGCTGATGCCACATACACAATGACTCTAAACTGAAATTTGAGAATTTACTTTCGAGCAGACTACTGAGGCTAATTTAAACAGCAAGATACAATACATTTACATTTGGTTATTTAGCAGATGCTTTTATCCAAAGCGACTTGCAAGGTGAGCACAGGGTTAATCACAACATCTCTGGAGCAATGAGGGTTAAGGGCCTTGCTCAAGGAGCCACATTGGTAACTTCAGTGGACCTGGGGGTCACATGGGGGTCATTATGGTGACAGAAAACCATTTCTCATTAGCTCATTTCAAGACCACCACGCCCGACGGGGTAGATATATTTGCAAGCGCCATTTCAATTTAAACAGCGAAGGTGCAAGGCATGAAAATAGGCTGTTGGCAGGGTGTACGATTGCAATAAGCATCGCAATGCGCTTTGTAAGACATGGCCTATAGTAAGTGTAATTAATAGTAACTCAGAAAACAAAACTTTTTGAAAAAGGTAATTGGAGTTGATCCAGGAACCCCAAACAGAATATCTCTAAAACGAAAGCAATGTCTCCAACACTAATTGTTTTAAATCATGATGACTTGACACTTCTTGTACATCTATAAATAAACCTCTTTCTAATTTCTGTTTTGTTATGGGGAAGTGTAGGTGGGTTGGGCCACACCTACTTGAGCACGCCCTTCTTGGTGCGCCTGGGGTTAATTGGCAGCACTCTATTTATAGAGCTAGGAGAGTTAGCTTGTTGCCAGTTGGTCTCCTCTATTGAGAACACGGTAAGGTAGTCCATGTAGCTATAACCCTTGGTATTTTTCTATCCTTGGGCTCCTACCCTGCTAGACTGTCGTCTGGTTAGGAGGTTATCCTCCTGCCTGTGTAGCCGCACCCTGCTGGTGTTTGTTGTCTTGTGTGTGTTACAGGATTGAAGCAGGACCTGTTAATCTTTTGTTGGACTTTTGCCATTAACTGTTGGACTATCGGGAACTGGTCCCAGGACACCTTCTTACTTTGGGTCGTACCCTTTGGACTCTCGCCCCACAGACTCGTACTTATTTTTGCCTCTGTGGGTTTACGTTCATGTTTATTTGTTTTGTGTTGGAATAAAAGGTGTCTTCCCAATCCGTCTTGCTTTGATTTTCCAAATAGGGTTCCAAATAATTATCGGGATCTTAGCGATCCCTTTTTTTTTCTTTTTGTAATATTTTTAAGCTAAAAAGTATACTTGAATGATGCAGAGAAATTAATTTATGCTTTTTAAAAAAAATAAATAAAGAGTTTTGGTTCATTAAGGTTTCTCCAAACACACATGCTTCTCTATGGGACCTTCTATGATGTTTCTATAAAGCTACTCTGAAATAAACCTCTAATGTAAAAAGTGCAATAATTTATTTTGCAATAACTTGTACACAACATTTCTCTACATCATATGAAATCCATATTTTTAATTCATAAGAATAAAATAACCTGATAAAATATAATCATTTTGACCAAAACAAACTACATTTAGCGACAGCCCATTATGTCGCTCAAAAATGTAGTATGTAACAGGTGTAACTAGTTAGGCAAGCACACAGGTGGTTAAGCCATTGAAAGGGTGCAGAAAAGATCTTATTTAAAGAAATTTCTTTTTAAACCATTTGAAACATTAAAGCCTTAAAACATCAAAATATTAAACTTCATTTCGAAGTGGTGGTGAAATATTATAGAATAAAAAACATTTAAATGTTATGAACCATTGTAAACACAAACAAAATGTACACATCAAAATGTTTCTACTGACATAAATTATTTTCTCATTGAAATGTAGCACAATCAGGATGGTTTAATGGTCTTAAATTTAAACAATTTACCTGCAAAAAATCTATGATGCAAAGGAATTCAGACAATTCACCACCTTAAGCAATTACATGACTTTGAAAAGGCGGTGTGTAACAGGTGAGGCTGGTAGAGCAAGAATGAAGTTGGTTGAGGTGTGAAATGGGTAGATAAGGATATTTAAACTTTAAAATGTAAAGTCAACTAATGAGTTCCTTATTAAAAATGTTCTGCTGTATGCTAATATGCTAGTGTTTGTGAAAGCGAGAGTGAGAGAGAGAGAGAGAGAGACTGAATGTCTGTGTCTGTTAATAAAATATCAGATGCAAATACAGCTGAGAACAGTGAACTTTAAGATTATGATCAGTTTGCAGTCTATACATACAATACCAGTCAAAATTTGGACACACCCTCATTTTATTCCACTTATTGTCCATGTTCTCAGTTCCACTTCCTGTAAAGATGGACTTTGTCGTTCTCCAAATCCATTCTGTAGTCCATCTGTGTGTGTTCTACAGTACATACTGTGTACGTCCCCTTTACTCTATTCTAATGCTCAGAACCCCAATAGTAGCACCACAGAGCAGGGATGATTTGGTTGGGGCATTAGTCCTATCCCAGCAGTGTCACTGAGGTGGAGAAATGAAACTACAGCAGCACTGCTGCACTAACACCCCCTCACCACATCAGTGTCACTGCAGAACTGACAAACAATCCACCACCCAAATGATACCTGTTCTGTGATGCTCCTGACCAACAGAAAACAGAGAACCAACAGGGACTAACAACAACAAAGAACACAGATGGACTACAGTCTGGAATTGTAGAACTACAAAGTCCATCTATATGATAAGTGGATCAAAAAGACGGAGCGAAAATGTGGAGCAAGAAGGGGTGTGTCCAAACTTTTGACTGATACTGTGTATGTATGTGTGTGTGTATATACATATATATATATATATATATATATACACATACATACATATGTGGAAAACACTGTATGACTCAATAGCTTGTGTCCATGAATGTATGAACTTAATGAACTAAAGGAATATTGTTAAGAAAAGCGGGTCGAAATGTTTGATGTCATACAAACATTTCAACCCGCTTTTCTTAACAATATTCCTTCAGTTCATTAAGTTCATACATTCATTTCTGCAAAGTGTTCTAAAGGTCATCCTACTGCATATCATTTAAACTGAACTGGAAAAAATTATCTTGTGTCTTTATTAACTAATGAGTATTACATTATTGTCCTGTTGCATGACTCAGTTAAGCATCAGCTGGAGGACAGACGGCCTCACATTTGACAATAGAATTCTTTGCTACACAGAGGCGTTCATGGTTTACTTCATGTCTGCTATTTGTTCAGGTCCTGTGCCAACAAAGCAAGTACAAATAATAACCCATCCACCACCATTGCTTGATGGTTTGTATGAGGTGTTGGTTAGAAAACGCAGCATATCAGCACAATGTGTTCTGTGCATTATGGCCAAAACAGTTCCACTTTGGTTCTATATTTCCAAAGCACATTGTTTCAGAAGTCTTTGTTAAGTTGCAAGACTTGAACTGTGATTTCAAATTATTTTTATAAAAAAAGGCTCCCTTCCAGACAATTCATGTTAATTGCACTTGAAATTAAAGTTATCAATGCAAAAATAAATAGTTAACAACTTAAACAATTAACAAATAGAGTAAACGGCATGGTGGCTTAGTGGTTTGCACATTCGCCTCTCGGCGCTGATGATCCAAGTTCAAAACCCAAATTAGGTGAAGTTTCATGTTTTCCCTGTGTCCATGTGGGTTTCCTCCGGGTTCACAGTTTTCCTCACACAGTCAGAAAACATGGATTCAAGGTAAATTGAATGCTCTAAATTAACCCATATAGAGTGTGTTTGTCTGTGTCTGTGTGACACGACCCTTGTAAAGGATTGAGTAGAAGATACTTAATAAATAAAGTTATAAACTTAAATAATTCACATTCAGAGTGAGCAGCACGGTGGCTTATTGGTTAGCTCGTTCACTTCTCAGCGCTGGGGCTTCAGGGCCGAATCCCAACCTAGGTGGAGTTTTCATGTTCTTCTCATGCCTGTGTGGGTTTGGGATCTGGGTTCTCTGGTTTCATCCCACAGTCCAAAAACAGGAATTCAAGGTAAATTGAATGCTCTAAATTGCCCCATTAAGAGTGTGTTTGTGTATGTGTCTGTGTGAATGTGTGAGTGTAATAGAGGGATAGATTAGCACCCTGTCCTGGGTGTATCTGTCCAGCACTCGAAACATTCTCCTCTGGATGGGCATGGGGACCCACTCCCTCCCCAGCATTTTGTTACTCAATATGAACTATCATACACAAGTATAACACATTATTACATCCCAGCAAATTAATTATGAGGATAACCAAAGAAATGGCAAAGAAAGACGAGCAATAGCTGAGAGTCTACATGTTTACACATTCATCATCTTCCACTTACTCCTCTACTAGGGTCGGGGGGGGGGAAGGTTTCACCATGCAGATCCATGGGTGAACATTTCAGGCACTGGGCGGATACACCCAGGACAGGCTGGGTTTTACAAGGACATTCACACATTATATGGGCCAATTTGGATAATTCAATTGATCTTGATCCATGTTTTTGGACTGTGGGAGAAAACCAGAGAACCCAGAGGAACCCCACACAGACACGGACATTGGAACATGGAAACTCCACCCAGGTTGGGATTCAAACCTGGATTCCCAGTACTGGCAGATGAAGCAGATGTGCTAACCACTAAGCCACTGTGTCACCTGAAAAACTCTGCTGTCCAATCGCAGTTTGCTAAAGATATCACATGGACAAGCCACAAAGTTACTGGATCAATGATTTCCAGATGGATAAATGCAACTTACACATTATTGATGTCAGTTCCTGCAGTGCGATCCAGAACTTCATCTGTTGCCTCCAAATTTGCTGGGATTTCTGAATGCTAAAAAGAAGCAAAGCCACATTACAAGTCATAAAAAGAAGACAAACCATAAATAGTACAACCTAAAATACAAAATAAATAACAGAAAAATAAGCATTCGTACCGTGGTATGGAAGGTCATTTTTGTACAGAGAAGCTTGGAATAAAGAGAAACAAGCTGTCCATACCCTTGTCGATCTCTAAGGTTTCCCTGAAATGATAAACACAATCAGACAAAAACATTTAACTATTTTAAAAGGGTTGGTACTAGGGGTGTAACGGTTTCCTGTTTTCTTTGAGAACCATTCGGTATGGGACATGCAGAGTACAACGTAGTGGAGACCCCAAAAATAGGCGGAAATGAAATTAAGAAATAAGCTCTACACCAGAACAAGTGTAGCTCAGTTTAGAGGCAGAGCATGGAGCTCTGAACCATGTGGGAGGATATGGGGTTCATGTGATTGATAGCAGCACCCTTTGGGGGGGGTGTCGATCCAACATGGACGGTTTGTCTGCATTGTGCTGCAGTTGTACGGTGTGTTTGGGGAAACATTTCGAACGTGCTAATGCATAATGGGTAGAATCATTGAATCATCCACATCGATAACCAGAGCTCATAATCTCCGCTACTTTTTAAACTAACTTAACTAAACCTAGAATTTTTGTCATTTTTATCAGGTGCATGTTTAGACTTCCAATACAAGATGTAAAAACAGACAGAATAAATAGATTACCGAAGCAATGAGCATGTACTGTAATACCTCTTGCTGAGACCCCGAGGTTGCAGCGGCGTTATTTTATTATTTATATGTTTAAATCTTCATAACTTCTCCCACACTACATAAACACTTTATATGCTTTCACACACACTTTTAAACCCTCAGAAATTTTGTAAAATATATAGTGCAAAATGCCACAAATGTAACTCCAGTCCAGCCAGCAAAAGTGAACTTTTTGAACCAGACACAAACCCGGCTTTAATAACGACATGCCCTGCAAAAGCTTGGTCTCATAAACGGTTATTCAGTTAAGACTGGAATTAACGGGTTTTATAGTTTTATTTTATAAGTAATGGGGGGTTAATGTTAGATTTTTAGGGGGGGGTTTGGAAGCATTTTTTTCTGTTTCTGTGTTGTTTAAATACACACCAGTGTGTATTTATTTGTGTATAATCATGTACGGTGTGTATCCATGTTAACTGCTCTTCAATACAAATAAACAGATTACGGTAAACTAAAAAAAAATACTGGAATTAACTTAAAGTGTCCAAACTCTACTAAAGCATCACTGCAAATAAAAGTTATAATTAAGAGATTTGCAATACATTGATGCTGAGAAAAGTGACTTGCTGATATGTACAGCATGTATATGCTCCATATGCTGTAGTGGAGGACCCTGGATTCAAGCATTTAATAATAAACAATAAAAAATCTGACGCTCCAGAACCTGAAACCCTGCCCCCCGCTGTACCGTACTGAACTGCGAGGTCTATATAGCCGTGACATTTATGTACCATTACACCTCTACTTGTTACCCTAAAAAGATTTTTATTCATTATCGTGTAGCCAAAAAGTGTTACAATGCATAACTTACCCAATGTAATCCGACATCAGTAACATCACTGTAATGTCTCATGCAGTCTTGTAATGTCTGTAAAAGAAAAGGTTTGCAACGATTTTAAAATATATTCTGCAATGTGATTTAAAATGTAACATAACCACTAAGAAAACTATTACTAGTCCCATAATATTAACACTCATTTTTAAATTTTTTATTTAAAGATGTGCATGTGCAGGCAACAAAGCAACATATACAAATAGACTGTTTGCATTGCATGTTCAAAGACCAAAACGTAAAGATGATGTAGTGAAACTAGTTTTATTAAAAAGTTAATTTAGAAATATGAAATACAACAAGGGCACAAAAATGATTTTAAAGCTTGCTAAGCTAGGAACGGTGGCTTAGTGGTTAGCACGTTCGCCTCTCAGCACTAGGGATTCCTGGTTCAAATCCCCATCTGGGTGGTGTTTCCATGTTCTCCCCGTGTCCGCGTGGGTTTCCTCCGGGTTCTCCGGTTTCCTCCCACAGTCCAAAAACATGGATCAAGTCAATGGAGTTCTCCAAATTGCCCCATATAGAGTGTGTCTGTGTGAGTGAGTGTGTGCCCAGCGATGGATTGGCACCCTGTCCTGGGTGTATCTGCCCAGCGCCCGAGACGTTCTCCCCTGGATGGGCATGGGTCCCCCATGACCCTAATAGAGGATAAAGCGGAAGTTAATGAATGAATGGAAATACATCAATATTAATATCAATATCAATTGTTATCAATGGCATAGTGATTAGCATGTCTGCTTCTCAGTGCTGGGGATTCAGGTTTGAATCCCAAGCTGGGTGGAGTTTCCATGTTCTTCTCATGCCCGAGTTGTTTTTTTTTTTTTCCAGGGTTTATCAGTTTCCTCCTACAGTCCAAAATTATGGATTTAAGGTAAATTGGTTGGTCTAAATTGCTTCTAAATAGTGTGTATCCTGTTATGGGTGTATCTGCCCGGCGCCTGAAACAGTCTTTCCTGGAGGGGAGTTGGTATAGGAAACCCACCCCTACCCCAGACCCTAGTGGTAGATGATAAGAGATGAGATTTGCAAGGAACTTACATTTGGGTGGCCATCACGAAGAACTTTATGTAAAACGTGACAAAACTTCCAGCTAAGAATGGGATTTCCAGACATTGGCAAGCCAACAGCATAGGACCAGAATGTGTATGCCCCTTTTTCACGGTGCGTTCCTAGAATAATTCCTGTACTCGTGAGTTAAGGGTGTAAGACAACAGAAAATACACTGCAGCATTACTAATACTTTGATCCTAATTACTAGTGATATAAATAAATGAATAACAATTTATTATTTAGATTGGTACATGATTGGTACATTTTAAAGGATACTGCGGGCATGTTTCTCCTTGACTGGTGTTTCAGTGGAGTTAATGGCTTTCGTGATGCTGCTGAGCTGAGGGGGATAAGAAAAATAGAGATTAATTAAATTGCATTTGGTCATTTAGCAGATGCTTTTATCCAAAGTGACTTACAATTATCCCAACTTAATGGCTGGGGTCAGAACACAATGATATCACCCCAGAAGCAATGAAGGTTAAGGATCTTGCTCAAGAACTCACATTAGTAACATCAGTAAACATGGGATTTGAACCCTTAACCTTCGCATTTATAGACATCCCACATCACATCCAATAGATTCATTAAATATAAATAGAGTGTAAAAGCACCTTTTGGAGAAGTTTTTTTCAATAAACAGGCTTTTACTTAGTACTTCAACAGTTAAAAGCTGGCTACTTTAATTATACTTACATTTAATTATACTATACATGTATTTTATCTATAAAACAATAAATTTTTTTAAATTCTTAAAAATAATGAAAAATGTATTTTTTAAAAATGATTATATATATATATATATATATATATATATATATATATATATATATATATATATATATATAGCAGGAACTGTGTGTAAAATTTAGGCAAACGTTCACTGACAACTAATAATTTAACAATTGTATTTAACAAAGATTAGCTGACAAAATTAGGTCATTGCATCTGTTTGTTGTTTGGGCAAAACATGGAGTTATTCTTTCAAATCCATATCTGGCATACTCTCTGTGTCTGCATGGATTTCCTCCATGTACTTGATTTCTTCCCACAGACCAAAAACATGGATTTAAGGTAAACTGGTTGCTCTTAATTGCCCCTTATATGTGTGTGTGTGTGTGTGTGTGTGTGTGTGTCTGTATCAATCTTTGTGCCCAGCGATAGATTGGCGACCTGTCCTGTGTGTATCTGCCCAGCACCCGAAACATTCTCCCTGGATGGTGCATGGGGAACATGACCCTACCATAGGATCCATCCATCCATCCATTATCTTCCGCTTTATTCTATATTAGGGTCGTGGGGGGGGTTCCCCATGCCCACCCAGAGGAGAACATTTTAGGCGCTGGGCAGATACACACAGAACAGGGCTTGATCCATGTTTAGGAAACCGAAGAACCCGGAGCAAACCCAAGTGGACACGGGGAGAACATGGAAACTCCAAGATTGGGATTTAAACCAGGAATTCCTAGTGCTGAAAGGCGAACATGCTAACCACTAAGCTACCGTGCCGCCCGTGGAGTTTCCATGTTAAATAATATCCATGTCTGTGTGGGTTTGGGAACCGGGCTCTCCGGTTTCCTCCCACAGTCCACAAACACGGATTTAAGGTAGAGTGAATGCTCTAAATTTCCCTGTTGTAGTGTGTTCATCTATGTGAGTGTGTGTGCGCCCAGTGATAGGTTGGTGCATCTGCCCAGTGCCCGAAACTTTCACCCGTAGATGGGTGAAATGGGGAACCGCGCAGTGACCCCATATAAAGGATAAAGCGGAAGACAATGAATGGAGTTATTCTAAACAAAATTATCCATGAAATGAATTAAATCATTCATTCATTCATTCATTCATTATCTCCCGCTTATCCTCTATTAGGGTCACGGTGGGGTTTCCCATGCCCATCCAGGGGAGAACGTCTCGGGCGCTGGGCAGATAGAACCAGGACAGGGCGCCAATCCATCGCTGGGCACACACTCACTCACACAGACACACTCTATATGGGGCAATTTTGAGAATTCAATTAACTTGATCCATGTTTTTGGACTGTGGGAGGAAACTGGAGAACCCGGAGGAAACCCACTCAGACACGGGGAGAACATGGAAACTCCACCCAGATGGGGATTCGAACCGGGAATCCCAAGCGCTGAGAGGCGAACGTGCCAACCACTAAGCCACCGTGCCGCCTGAATTAAATCAACGTGTTAATTTTTTTCATTGAAAAAAGCCCTGGATCCAGATAAAATTTAGATGCTAAATCCTTGTTCACATCCTTGTTTACAAACTCAATTGACAATTAAGAATGTAAGCCCTCCCAAAAATTAGGTCGTAGTTACGCCTTTGCCGCCTGAGAACTGCTCAACCTTCACACACATTCAGCGGAGGTTTCCGCCCTTTGTTTTTTTTCACTGGCATCTACATTCATTTCTTTTCATGATATTATGAACTGTGAATGACAGACTCCATGTCATGCAGTCATGCACAGAGGGACACTGTCTTTAAAATGACTGTTTTAACTTACATGTAGATTGAGATAACACTGAGAACCCATCCCTGCTAACAAGAGGAATTACATACATAGATTACAGTGGAGGGCGGCATGGTGGCTTAGTGGTTAGCATTTTCTCCTCTCAGCGCTAGGGATTCCCCGTTCGAATCCCAATCTGGGTGGAGTTTCCATGTTATCTCCGTGTCCGCGTGGGTTTCCTCCGGGTTCACCGGTTTCCTCCCTCAGTCCAAAAACATGGATCAAGTCAATTGAGTTCTCCAAATAGCCCCATATAGAGTGTGTGTATGTGTGCGTCAGTGTGTGCCCAGTGATAGATTGGCGCTCTGTTCTGGGTGTATCTGCCGAGCACCCGAAACGTTAGCACATAGGAAACCCCCTCCCCCCCGACCCTAATATAGGATAAAGCGGAAGATAATAGATAGATGGAAGATTACAGTGGATTAATTCATGTTTTTATATACATGGTGTGTTAAGACTATGAAAATCCTAAATTTAATATTTCTTGTCAAAATCAACTTTCCACATTTTCCACAGAAATGATCTGAAAGTTTTACATTTGAACATCTGATGACAGCGTGGATTTCCTCCAGGTTCTCCAGTTTCCTCCCACAGTCCAAACACATGGATTCAGGGAAAAGTGAATGCTTTCAAGTTTCAGTTTTATTTGTCAAGTCAAGACATTCTTATGAAATTCTTATGGTGAGACTTAGGAATAAACATTCTGAACAAAAAGTGTGTGTTTGCGAGTGAGTGTCTGACCAGGGTTAGATTGGCGCCCTGTCCTAAGTGTCCAGTGCCCAAAATGTTCTACCCTAGATAGGCATGGGGAAACCCTCCGTGACAATAGTAGAGGATTAAACAGAAGATAATAAATTAATCTATTTTAAACCAAGGAATATCTTTTGAAATAACATTTACATTTCTTAAAAAATATAGTTATGTTTTGTAAAAAATAATTAATTAAATGTAAACATTTTCAGAACGTACTGGTACTTCTTTCTTCTAAAATAATTGGAGTTGTCATTTTATTTATAGGTTACTCTGCTCTGATTTTATTTGTCTGGCTTACTCAAGAATGATAAGTTTTCTCACTGAGTTTTGGTCCTCACAAGGTTTCTTCCTTAAAATAACAACATAACAGGGAGTTTTTTCATGCCACTGTCACTTTGGCTTGCTCTTTGGGGGTTTAAAGGCTTATAATACTGTAAAGTTGCTTTGTGATAATGTGCTTTTGTACATTCCCGGTTTGAATCCCCATCTGGGTGGATTTTCCATGTTCTCGCCGTGTCCGCGTGGGTTTTCTCCGGGTTCTCCAGTTTCTTCCCACAGTCCAAAAACGTGGCTCAAGGTCAATTGAATTTTCCAAATTGCCCCATATAAAGTGTGTTTGTGTGAGTGAGTGTGTGCCCAGCGATAGATTGGCACCATGTCCTCGGTGTATCTGCCCAGCGCCTGAAACGTTCTTCCCTGGATGGGCATGGGGAACCCCCATGCAACACTAGTAGAGGATAAAGTGGAAGATAATGAATGAATGGATGGATGAGCCCACTGATATAGAAATCAATAAAGAAGTGATTTCTGATTCTGTTGAAGACCTTCTTCCCCTGGCTGGTTTGGCTTGACTAAAGTAATTTTGAGTTGAATTACATTAAAATCAAGGAAGAGTGGAAGTTAGTGGTTAGGATTTCGAAATAGCAATCTGATTGTTGGTAGTATAAATTCCAAATACACTAAAGTTACCAATGTGGGTAAGGCCCTTAACCATCATTGCGCCAGGGTGCTGTATAATGGCTGACCAAGTTCTATGAACACTTACAAGTGTATCAAGTTGGTACACTTGTACATCGCTTTAGATAAAAGCATCTGCTAAATGCATCTGCTAATTAAAGCAGCAGCCCAAAGGCTGAGTGAAATGGTTAGAGGAGAAAAGCAGCTGGTGTTTGTTTTTTGTGTGTATGAGATTACTGAGCAAACAAAAGTCTGGATTTAGAACAACCAACAACTTTTGCCGCTTTCCTTATTGTTGACATAGGTTCAGGTCGGAGGAAGATGGAATACCTGTTATCAAGGGCAAAGGAAATTTATTTCCTTGTTCAACGTCGGTAATTCTTCACCTTTATAGACAGACGGAAATGTTTATGAAGGAGAATTAACACAGCTGTGCGACAAATTGTGTTCAAAAAGAAGGAGGAAACTAAGCTTTATGGTAAATACATTTGATATGCCTACAAAAAAGGTCCAATAACAAACAATGTTGGACATAATGTCAGAAAAAATTACCTTGAGGGGTGTGATCAAATGTTCAAAGAAGGGAATTCTTAAGTATTATTAGAACCAAACTGGGAAAAGGAAATGTTAGAAGCATCAGTCTGTCTTTAAGTACACAAAAAAACAGCAATGTATAGATAAAAAGAGGTAAAACTGATTGTTCCAGTGACTAATACTGGTTTGGAAACCAGTATTTTAAAGTGACTTTAGTACAATGGGCAGGTGTCTGAGGTGAAATATTTAATGTTTATATGTGAAATATTTCGAGTTTTGCACTTGTTGCTAGGACCAATTGGCACTTAAAAAGGGTAACTTGGAAAACTGTTTACTACATATAAAAGAAATTCCATAGTAAACTGACACATCACTGCAGGGCTGTTTTTTTTTAGAAACATGACAGATGAAGGATAGACATGTGAGGGTAAGCTCTCAATAGAATCACAGCTAAACCCAGCAGGGTTACATTTCATTGTGCAGAGTACATGTGTAATATATATATATATATATACACACACACACACCACACATTATTTACATAAAGTAGCACAGGTCAATGTTACTACTGCACTTTATGTAAATAATGTATATATATATCGCACTTCTGGTTAAATGCTAACTACATTTCATTGGCCCTGTATTTGTACTCTGCAACTCTGCACAATGATAATAAAGTTGAATATAATCTCATTTCACAGGATTCTTAGATGCACCTGCAGGTGTAATGAATCACAAGTGCATCTATAAATAAAGTAATCTACTTTGCCAACTGTATATACACACAGGAGAATTTGTCCTCCATATATAACCCATCACTGCAGTGAAACACACATACACACATTGGTGAAGCCAATACTGTTTATTTGTTCTGTTTCTTTCTTGACATAGATAGTCAGCCATGACGGGCATTGATCTAATTTGGTTGAATTTAAAACACAGGACCTTGAATCTGAGCCTTCAGAGTAAGAGCCCAGTACCCTAACCAGTGAGTTACAACAACTTACAAACAGTCAAACCTGGATCCTCAGTGCTGAAAAGCAGACATGCTAACTACTATACCACATGATGTCCTTCCACTGAATTGGATGGGAATTAATAAGGTTCCCACAGCAATTACATTAAAAGCTACTTCTCTAAAAGTATGGAGTCATTTAAAACAGAGTTTTCAGCTGTATACTTATTTACAGCCAATAACAGTGGACTGTGAATGCTTATAAATGGGATTTCTTGAGCAATATTAATGAATTCTGTGCTGCTTTAATGCTCCAGACATGAGGTCATATAACAGATGCTTTTATCTAAAGCGATGTAAAAGTGTACCAACTTGAAACACTTGTAAGTGTTCATAATACTTGGGCAGCCATTATACAGCACCCTGGAGCAATGATGGTTAAGAGCCTTACCCACATTGGTAACTTTAGTGGATTTGAAATTTATACTACCAACATTCAGATTGCTAGTTCGACATCCTAACCCCTAAGCTACCAATTTTCCTTTACTTTATTGTAATTTAACTCAAAACTACTTGGCCTTCCATTAAGAGAAACAGATGTTGTTGTGTCTGGAGTGACTGGAGAAAGATACCATACTTATCATACGGTTCTTTGTGTTAATGGTTCAACCCAGAGTTTTTCATTTCGTTTTAGGAGCTGCTTCTATAATGACACATCAAATTTTAGGCCCTGACTACAAAATGGAATTCAGTTTTTAAATCAAAACTCTGGTTTTATGATGTTTTGTAGAGATGTTTTTATTTTGTAGCATTTTGAGATTTTTTAAATGTAAAGTGTGTTATAAATAATTTTTATTATTGTTATTATTATTATTATTAGAAAAAGAGGATAGACATGTGAAAATAAATTCAGTATAGCACAAATAAACCTATTCACTTTATATTTCCCAGGTTTATATTTTCAGTGAATTCATCTCATCTCATCATTCTAATCCTATTCTAGGATCGCAGGTGGTTTCCAATACCCCTCTAGGGGAGGGATTTTGGGAGCTGGGCAGATACACCCAAAACAGGGCGCCAATTCTTCTATGGGCACAAATTCACTCACACAATATATGGGAGCAATTTATATTAGAGTGAGTACTCTAAACGTTCCATTCTTGCAGCAAATGTCAGATCCTCTTATTACTAACAATCCAATATGGTACAAAAATAAGAATTATAAAGTGAAGGAATCAGTAAGGGTCACTTACATATGCCAAACAACATTTAATGATCAAGGCGGGGAGGTTAAAGAAACCACAGTTTATTGTTTTTAGAAATTCATTCGTTAATTATCTTCTGCTTAATCCTTTAATAGGGTTTCGTCTTTTTGGCCTGTTTTTCTTGATAAAGATAGTCAGCCATGACTAGCATTTTTACTTTGCCAGTAAACACTATCATCTCTCCCAAGGTCTGCAGTCATACACCATGTCAACCAATTTTTTATAAAAGTCCACTTTAGTCCAAAATACTGTAAACTTTCTTAGTTTTAATCTCAAAATTTGGGCAAATGATGAGCAAATCTCAGATCTTTTTATCACTAACAATTCAATCTCGTACAAAAATAAGAATTGTAAAGTGCAAGGAATCAGAAAGGGTCACTCACATACGCCAAACTACATTTAATGTCTAAGGCAGGAGGGTTAAAGAAACCAGCCTCCCAAGGGAATCCAATCGTTTGTAACTGATTTTTTTAACTTCTATTTCTAATTTGTCCACTGGGTATGCACAGTTTATTGTTTTTATTCATTTATTCAATCATTCATTCATTCATTTATTATCTTCCTCTTGATCCTCTACTAGGGTTTTGGTTTTTGCACTGTTTCTCTTGATATAGATAGTCAGCCATGACTGGCATTTTTTTTGCCAGTTAACACAACCATCTCCCCCCAAGGTCTGCAGTCATACACCATATCAGCAAGCTTAAAAAAGCAGAAACAAAAACTTGCAGCAAATCTCAGATCTTCTCATCACTAACAATTCAATCTGGCACAAAAATAAGAACTGAAAAGTTCAAGGAATCAGTAAGGGTCACCTACATACACCAAACTACATATAATGTCTAAGGCAGGGGGGGGGTTAAAGAAACCAGCCAGAGAATCCAATGGGTTCTGATATTTTTAATACAGTATATCTCTAACTGTTATTCTTAATTTATCCACTGGGTGTGCACTGTTTATTGTTTTTATTCATTCATTCATTCATTCATTCATTCATTCATTCATTTATTCATTATCTTCCACCTAACAATCTACTAAGGTTTTTGGTGTTTGTCCTGTTTCTCTTGATATAGATAGTCATCCATGACTGGCATTTTTCTTTGCGGGTTAACACTACCATCTCCCCCAAGGTCTGCAGTCATACACCATGTCAGCAAGCTTAAAAAAGCAGAAACAATTGCTTATCCACTCCAGTCCAATACACTGTAAACTTTCCATTCTTGCAGAAAATGTCAGATCCTCTTATCACTAACAATCCAATATGATACAAAAATAAGAATTATAAAGTGCAGGAATCAGTAAGGGTCACTTACATACGCCAAACTACATTTAATGTCTAAGGCAGGGGGGGTTAAAGAAACTTAGGCAGAACCAATTTCTTATAAAAGTCCACTCTAGTCCAATATACTGAAAATATTCTGTTTGATTTATCTAATTTAAGAAGCGAACATAACCAGCATTACTAACACACCTCAGCTCACATGGTCTAATCAGTCTAAAGAACAAATATTTTTTATTTGTTTAGTATCTAGGACAGCTAGCAGCTCCTGGACAAAGAGCCAGTCTTTTTTGATCATGTAGCTGCTGTGCTTTTATATTCAATGCCATTAACAATTAAAGTATTGAGATCATTTTGGATATGTGAATTATTGTTCACTGCTTGAGCACTATGCCCATATTGCCCCACCCTTCCATCATCTGCATTAATGTACTTCCACACACTGTGGATGTACTGAGATCATTTTTGGAGATGTGTAATTACTGCAGGTGACACAGTGGCTGAGTAGATAGGATGATCTCAGCTCTGGGGATCCAGGTTCGAATCCCAATCTGGGTGGAGTTTCCATGTTCCTCCCGTGACTGCGTGGGTCCTCCGGTTTCCTCCTACAGTCCAAAAACTAGGATTCAAAGTAAATTCAATGCTCTAAATTGCCCACATATACACACACTGTAATATTTTGTTGGACCACCTTCAGCTTGGATTACGGCATGCATTGGCTGTGGCATCGCTGTTTCGATAAGCTTCTGCAGTGTCCCAAGATTCATTTCCATCCAGTGTTGCATTAATCTTGCATTGATGAGTGCAGAGTCTGACTGCTGTGCGAAGCCTTCTCCAGCACATCCCAAAGATTCTCAATTGAGTTAAGGTCTGGACCTTATGTCTGGTGGTCAACCTATATGCGAGAATGATATCTCATGCTCATGCCAACCAATTGTAGCAGCCCCAGATCATGGCACTGCCTCCACAGGCTTGTACAGTAGGCACTGGGCAGGATGGGTGCATCACTTCACCTGCCTCTCTTCTTACCCTGATGTGCCCATTACTAAAATCTGGACTCATTAGACCACATGACCTTCTTCCATTGCTACAGAGTCCAATCCTTATGCTCCCTAGCATATTGAAGCCTTTTTTTCGGGTTAGCCTCACTGATTAGTGGTTTTCGTAAGGCTACACAGCTGTTCAATACTAATCCCTTGAGTCCCCTTCGCATTGTGCATGTGGAAATGTTCTTACTGTCACTTTTAAACATAGCTCTGAGTTCTTCTGTCTTTCTTCGATTTGATTTTAACATTTAATCACGTTCATTCAGGATTTTTCTCCTTAGATGTTTTCTCTGCTTAATGCATGCTAATGTTTCAACCTTTCTCAAACAGACTAACATCTAGTTACATAATAGTTATCACACTATAGCAGTTGTGACACAACGCAACTGTAATGCCATAAAAAGCATAAAATGAAGCGAAATAATATAAATTGTAATAAGGCTAATGCTTACTGTGCAGATCTAGTCTATTTGCTATTCAATTTAGATATCAAAACAAAAATGGACCTCTGAACATGTTTTATCTAGAAAATGTGTATTTTTCAATATATTTTAAAGAATATAAAATAAAATATACTAAAAATAAATTAAAAAAAAAAACATAGCCACATATAGGATTGATCATAACAAGTATCAGTCAGAAGATGATTGGAGTATGAATTACTGTGTTCTTTCGTGTCTGCAGTGGTGTTCTTATTCATGTCTCATGTCTGATAGTCCACTGTACACCAGTGAAACACTTAGACACGTTTTAAAGAGTTTTTTATACATGCCATTTTTGAAAGGCATGGGTTTTGTGAGCAGCACCAATGTTTATAGAAGTGAGAATCTTTTGCGGGAATCTTTTTTTATGGAAATCGTGTCCAGTTGGAAGACAAAACTAAGGAAGTGCCACCCACAGCTTTGGAGGAGGTATTATGTGTACGTCGGCACAAGCAAAATAATATGGCAACATTAAAAACACATTAATACATCAATTTAAATTGATTAATATTTACACTGCTAATAACCACTACAAAAAAAGAAAGAACCTGAAGGCTGACCCTTGATGCAGCCCCACCTGTACCTTAAACCCATCTGTTACTCCTACTGCACTTCTGTCCTTACATCCTGAACCAAACTCACACTTCTAAGTTTCTCAAACAATACCACAGCTCCTCATTCAGCACTCTATCAAATGCTTTCTCTAGAGCTACAAACACACTCCTGCCCTTTACTTCTCTATTAACATTCTCAGGGCAAACATTGCATCAGCAGTGGCTTTATTGGCAAGAAAGTAAAATAATGCTCACAAATCTTCACCTTATTTCTCTAGCCGCAACTATTTAGGGGTGTAACGGTTCACAAAATGATCATTATCTTCCGCTTTATCCTGTGCTAGGGTCGCAGAGGGGGTTCCCCATGCCCATCCAGGGGAGAATGTTTCGGGCGCTGGGCAGATACACCCAGGACAGGGCGCCAATCTAGATAAGGATTCGAACCAGGAATCCCTAGCCCTGAGAGGAGAACATGCTAACCACTAAACCAGCGTGCCGTCCTACTTGTAAGTCACTTAGGGTAAAAGAATCTAGTAAATTTAAAGTAATGTAACTTTTTTACAATTTCTGTTCAATTCACTATTTTATTTCTTCAGGCCCAGTAAGCTTCACAGACAAAGACTGTGACCTTTTCTTTTTCTTTAACCTTTTCTCCAGCTAGTCTGCTGAAACATGATTTTCATGTCATCAGCACATGGTGCTCACCACAAACACAAATTTTAAAAGCTTTACTTTAACTAAATTTAGTTATGCCTTACAATTTTGAAACGGTAACAGTGATTTGCTCCACTCAGTATCTGGAGTCTTGTGCAGATTGATATTACATTGTTTTGAAGAATACTCTCTTTTTGTGCAAAAAACAAAAGTAAATAAGCATATGAATATCAGGGCTGCCCATATGCTTAGTGGTTAGCATGTTTGACTCTTAGCACTGGAAATTCAGGTTCGAATCTCAATCTAAATAGGAAAGACAATGAAATGCGAGGTGATGCATTTTCTAAGAATGCATTGCCGTTAGTTTTTCAGACTTTAGCGTATAATAAAAATTTGCTTTTCATATATTCAAGTCCTAAAACGCTGGTTAAACGCTGGTCAGATATAATAACTTTAGCATTTTATTCAAAATACATTCAATAGGTTAGAAATACAGTACATTTTTAAGGTTCCAAAAGATTTAAGGTAAATCAGCTGCTCTAAATTGCCCCTATGTGTGTTTGTGTGTGTGTGTGTGTGTGTGTGTGTGTGTGTGTGTGTGTGTGTGTGTGTGTGTGAGTGTGCTCAACAATGGATTGGCACCCTGTCCTTGGTGTATCTGCCCAGCGCCTGAAACATTCTCCCCTATATGGCATGAGAAACCTCCCATGATCCTAGTAGTATTAGACTCTAGAATTAAGCAGAAGATAATGAATGAATGAATGAATATTGTGTGTGAGTGAGTGTGTGTCCAGCTATGGATTGGGTGTACTGTATCTGCTTAGTGTCCAAAACATGACTTCAAGTATAACTGATTACTCTAAATTGCCCAATATAGTGTATGTGTGTCTGTGTGAGTGAGTGTGCCCAGCGATGGATTTGTGCCCTGTCTTGGGTGTATCTGCCCAGTGCCCGAAACTTTCTCCCCTGGATGGGCATGGGGAACCCACCCGCAACCCTAGTAAAGGACAAACAGAAGATAATAGATGGATAGTTCCACAGCCCAAAAATATGAGTTCAAGGTGAACTGATTACTCTAAATTTCCCAATATAGTGTGTTTGAGTGAGCGAGTGTGCCCAGCGATGGATTTGTGCCCTGTCTTGGGTATATTGTATCTGCCCAGTGTCCGAAACTTTTTCTCCTGGATGGGCATGGGGAACCCGCCCTCAATCCTAGTAAAGGACAAAGCGGAAGATAATAGATGAATGGATAGTTCCACAGTTCATAAACATGAGTTCAAGGTGAACTAATTGATTACTCTAAATTGCCTAATATAGTGTATGTGTGAGTGAGAGTGCCCAGCAATGGATTGACGCCCTGTCTTGGGTGTACTGTATCTGCCCAGTGCCTAAAATGTTCTCCTTTGGATGGGCATGTTTTTTGGGGGGGCTTTCTTCAGGTTCTCCAGTTTCCTCCCACAGTCTAAAACCATGGATTCAAGGTAAACTGATTACTCTAAATTGCCCAATATAATGTGTGTGTGTGTGTGTGTGTGTGTGTGTGTGTGTGTGTGAGTGAGTGAGCCCAGCGATGGATTGGCACCCTGTTTTGGGTGTATCTCGCACTCCATGTCGCAGTAAACCCGTCCGACTGGTTCCCCTGCTGCTTTGGGATTATCCTATTTGCCCCAAACTCTCTGATAAACAGCAGCCATAATGTAAGATGTTACAACCAGGAATCGAAGCAGGCCAAAGTTGCAGAGAGCAGGCAGGCCTGTGATTTCCATCTAACAGTCCTCACCTCCGACATTTGCATATATCCAGGGCAACCGGGAGTCTGATTGTAGATTACTGTTTTGGGGGAAACGGATCTGTCCGATGGATCTACAGCGATCGGATCAAGGACACGCAGGACGAACCGCTGGGTTGCTCACCTGCTGTTTGTCGAAACGGTCCCTCTCCTGGATAGATGGATAGTTCCACAGTCCAAAAACATGAGTTCAAAGTGAACTGATCACTCTAAACTTCCCAATATAGTGTATGTGTAAGTGAGAGTGCCCAGCGATGGACTGGCACCCTGTCTTAGGTGTACTGTATCTGCCCAGTGCCTAAAATGTTCTCTGTATGGATACTGTAGTTCCACAGTCCAAAAACATAAGTTCAAGGTGAACTAAATAGCCCAATATAGTTTATGTGTGAGTGAGAGTGCCCAGCCCGCCCGCGAACCCGCCCGCGACCCTAGTAAAGGACAAAGCGGAAGATAATAGATGGATGAATAGTTCCACAGTCCAAAAACATGAGTTCAAGGTGAACTGATTACTCTAAATTGCCCAATATAGTTTATGTGTGAGTGAGAGTGCCCAGCGATGGATTGGAGCCCTGTCCTTGGTGTATCTGCCCAGCACCCAAAACCTTCTCTCCTGGATGGGCATGGGGACCCCCCTTCCGTGACCCTTTTAGAGCACTAAGTGGATGTCGAGATAAGAACCTATTCTCCATTCAGGTGCCACCACCTCGCACTCCATGTCGCAGTAAGCCCGTCCGACCGGTTCCCCTGCCGCTTTGGGATTATCCTATTTGCCCCAAACTCTCCGATAAACAGCAGCCATAATGTAAGATGTTACAACCAGGAATCGAAGCAGGCCAAAGTTGCAGAAAGCAGGCAGGCCTGTGATTTCCACCTAACAGTCCTCACCTCCGACATTTGCATATATCCAGGGCAACCGGGAGTCTGATTGTAGATTACTGTTTTGGGGAAAACGGATCTGTCCGATGGATCTACAGCGATCGGATCAAGGACACGCAGGACGAACCGCTGGGTTGCTCACCTGCTGTTTGTCAAAACGGTCCCTCTCCTGGATAGATGGATAGTTCCACAGTCCAAAAACATGAGTTCAAGGTGAACTGATTACTCTAAACTTCCCAATATAGTGTATGTGTAAGTGAGAGTGCCCAGCGATGGACTGGCACCCTGTCTTAGGTGTACTGTATCTGCCCAGTGCCTAAAATGTTCTCCCTTGGATGGGCCTGTTTTTGGGGAGGCTTTCTTCAGGTTCTCCAGTTTCCTCCCACATCCTAAAAACATGGATTAAAGGTGAACTGATTACTCCAAATTGCCCAATAAAGTGTGTGTGTGTGTGTGTGTTAGTGAGTGTGTGCCCAGGGATGGATTGGCGCCCTGTCCTGTGTGTATCTGCCCAGCACCCAAAAATTTATCCCCTGGATGAGCATGGGAAACCCGCCCGCGACCCTAGTAAATGACAAAGCGGAAGATAATAAATGGATGGATACTGTAGTTTCACAGTCCAAAAACATAAGTTCAAGGTGAACTGAATACTCTAAACAGCCCAATATAGTTTATGTGTGAGTAAGAGTGCCCAGCCCGCCCGCGAACCCGCCCGCGACCCTAGTAAAGGACAAAGCGGAAGATAATAGATGGATAAATAGTTCCACAGTCCAAAAACATGAGTTCAAGGTGAACTGATTACTCTAAATTGCCCAATATAGTTTATGTGTGAGTGAGAGTGCCCAGCGATGGATTGGAGCCCTGTCCAGCACCCAAAACCTTCTCTCCTGGATGGGCATGAGACCCCCCCCCCCCTCCGTGACCCTTGTAGAGGACTAAGTAGATGGATGTCAAGATAAGAACCTATTCTTCATTCAGGTGCCACCACCTCACACTCCATGTCGCAGTAAACCCGTCCGACCGGTTCCCCTGCCGCTTTGGGATTATCCTATTTACCCCAAACTCTCCGATAAACAGCAGCCATAATGTAAGATGTTACAACCAGGAATCGAAGCAGGCCAAAGTTGCAGAAAGCAGGCAGGCCTGTGATTTCCATCTAACAGTCCTCACCTCTGACATTTGCATATATCCAGGGCAACCGGGAGTCTGATTGTAGATTACTGTTTTGGGGGAAACGGTTCTGCCCGATGGATCTACAGCGATCGGATCAAGGACACGCAGGACGAACCGCTGGGTTGCTCACCTGCTGTTTGTCGAAACGGTCCCTCTCCTCCGCTAGAGAGGTTTCGTGAGTGGTAAAGGACAAAGCGGAAGATAATAGTCCAAAAACATGAGTTCAAGGTGAACTGATTACTATAAATTGCCCAATATAGTGTATGTGTGAGTGAGAGTGCCCAGCAATGGATTGGCACCATGTCTTAGGTGTACTGTATCTGCCCAGTGCCTAAAATGTTCTCCTTTGCATGGGCCTGTTTTATGGGGGGGTTTCTACAGGTTCTCCAGTTTCCCCCCACAGTCTAAAAACATGGATTCAAGGTGATCTGACTGCTCTAAAATGCCCAATATCACATATGTATGAGTGAGAGTGCCCAGCGATGCAGTACACCTATCCTGGGTGTACTGTATCTGCCCAGTGCCTAAAATGTTCTCCTTTGAATGAGCAGTTTCCTTCCACAGTCTAAGAACATGGATTCAAGGTGAACTGACGGCTCTAAATTGCCCAATATTGTGTGTGTGAGTGAGTGAGTGTGCCCAGCAATGGATTGGTGCCCTGTTTTGGGTGTATCTGCCCAGCACCCAAAACCTTCTCTCCTGGATGGGCATGAGACCCCCCCCCCCTCCGTGACCCTTGTAGAGCACTAAGTGGATGGATGTCGCCATAAGAACCTATTCTCCATTCAGGTGCCACCACCTCGCACTCCATGTCGCAGTAAACCCGTCCGACCGGTTCCCCTGCCGCTTTGGGATTATCCTATTTGCCCCAAACTCTCTGATAAACAGCAGCCATAATGTAAGATGTTACAACCAGGAATCGAAGCAGGCCAAAGTTGCAGAAAGCAGGCAGGCCTGTGATTTCCATCTAACAGTCCTCACCTCCGACATTTGCATATATCCAGGGCAACCGGGAGTCTGATTGTAGATTACTGTTTTGGGGAAAACGGATCTGTCCGATGGATCTACAGCGATCGGATCAAGGACACGCAGGACGAACCGCTGGGTTGCTCACCTGCTGTTTGTCGAAACGGTCCCTCTCCTCCGCTAGAGAGGTTTCGTGCATCTTGCTCTTCATCCGTGACGGCACCTGTCGTATGGAGTTCATCTTCGTGGCGATCCACGGATCCGCTCAACACACGAAACGAAAGTCTCCCCGTACAGACGGACCGATTCACAAGCTGACGACGCCGGGATTAAGGTCCTCCACCCGGTCACACCATCGCGCAGTGGATGCAGACTTGGCACCGAAACTACAGATCGCGGGATGATTTAGGAAGGCGCTCCGATCCCAGCAATAGAACAGGTTACCGTCCCAGAAATTCAGGGTTGACGTCAAACGTCACAGCACGGCGACGTCACACGTGAGTCGAAATCCGCCTCCGCCAGGTATGTGGCACTGCAGGCCGAGGCACCGGTGGGAGGGGCTGCTGGGTGGAGGACAGAGAAAGCATTTTCGGCTACAGCCAATCAGATAGCGCATGGTTGTTGCCAATCACGTTTTATTCAGCCAATCGCCAACCTTTCGTCTTTCTCCCCTGGATGGGCATGGGGACCCCCCCCCCGCGACCCTAGTAAAGGACAAAGTGGAAGATAATGGATGGATGGATAGTTCAAGGTGAACCGATTACTCTAAATTGCCCAATATAGTATATGTGTGTCTGTGTGAGTGAGTATGCCCAGCAATGGATTGGTGCCCTGTCTTGGGTGTACTGTATCTGCCCGGTGCCCGAAACTTTCTCCCCTGGATGGGCATGGGGACTCCCCACCGCGACCCTAGCAAAAGACAAAGCGGAAGATAATGGATGGATGGATAGTTCAAGGTGAACCGATTACTCTAAATTGCCCAATATAGTATATGTGTGTCTGTGTGAGTGAGTATGCCCAGCAATGGATTGGTGCCCTGTCTTGGGTGTACTGTATCTGCCCGGTGCCCGAAACTTTCTCCCCTGGATGGGCATGGGGACTCCCCACCGCGAACCTAGTAAAAGACAAAGCGGAAGATAATGGATGGATGGATAGTTCAAGGTGAACTGATTACTCTAAATTGCCCAATATAGTATATGTGTGTCTGTGTGAGTGAGTATGCCCAGCAATGGATTGGTGCCCTGTCTTGGGTGTACTGTATCTGCCCAGTGCCTGAAACTTTCTCCCCTGGATGGGCATGGGGAACCCGCCCACCGCGACCCTAGTAGAGGACAAAGCGGAAGATAATAGATGGATGTATAGTTCCAAACTCCAAAAACATGAGTTCAAGGTGAACTAATTACTCGAAATTGCCCAATATAGTGTTTGTGTGAGTGAGAGCGTCCAGCGATGGATTAGCGCCCTGTCTTGGGTGTACTGTATCTGCCCAGTGCCTAAAAGGTTCTCCTTTCGACGGGCCTGTTTTTTGGGGGGGCTTTCTTCAGGTTCTCCAGTTTCCTCCCACAGTCTAAAAACAAGAATTCAAGGTGAACTGACTGCTCTAAATTGCCCAATATAGTGTGTGTGTGTGTGTGTGTGTGTGTGTGCGTGTGTGTTTGAGTGAGTTGGATTGGCGCCCTGTTTTGGGTGTATCTGTCCAGCACCCAAAACCTTGTGCCCAACCTCTTGTCTTAACCGACGCCTTAAAGAAGGCGGTACATAAACTAAACTAAAGAATGCTGCTGAATGACCGCGAGACGGAATGGTTTATCTGTTTATACACAAGTGGTCGAGTGAAAGTGTCTAGTATCTCATTCATTCATTTATTCATTATCTTACACTTAATTCTCTACTAGGGTCATTTTCGGGCACTGGGAAGGTCACTTACACAGACACTATATGGGGCAATTTAGAGCATTTAATTTACCTTGAATCCATGTTTTTGGACAGTTGGAGAAAACCGGAGAACCCACTGGAAAGCTACACGGATACGATGAGAACATGGAAACTCTACTCAAAACTTGCTAATCAAGCCACCGTGCTGCCTGAAAGTGTCTATACTATATAATTATCTAACATTAGATGTCTTTAAGATTCGATTTCCAATCTGGGTGGAGTTTCCATGTTTACCCTGTGTCAGTGCGGGTTTCCTCCGGGTTTACTGATTTCCATCCGTAGTCCAAAAACATGGATTTAAGGTAAATTAAATGTTCTAATTTGCCCAATACAGTGTGTGATAGTAGTGTTTGTGTAAGTCACTGTGCCCATCGATTAATTGGCGCCCTGTCCTGGGTGGATCTGCCCAGCGCACGAAACATTCTCCCCTGTATGGGCATAGTAGAGGTTTAAGCAGAACATTATTAGAAGATGCCATAAAGATAATAATACAAATACACACAAACATATATTTAAAAAAAATTTATATAGTAACCTTTGTTTATCCCACTCTTTGGAGATCAGAGGAAGCAATCAAAATTTTACTATTTTTGTACTTATACACACACATTATTGTTTAACACCTGTAAATGCTTCCCGCCTACTGAATGAAGAATGGTCTTCCCTTAACATTTTCTTCTTACAGGTTTGGTTAATAATAAAGTAAAAATATTAAAACACCAGGAAGTTTTCTTTTTTATTATAATTATTATTATTACTCCTATATTAGCTTTATCTGTTTGTCTGTGTGTTTGTTTGCAAATTTCCCCCACTTCCCGTTATCTTTTGCACAATTGTTGATTGATTGATGACAACACATGAATCAAGTAAATAAAAAAAAAAACAATTAGGGGTAATGAATTCTTTTCTTTTCATAGGATAAATTGCCCATTTTCGACTTAAATTTATACTTCACAAGTAAAATTAATTTAACACGATATAGGGATGGTATTTAAAAAACGTTTTTTTTTTTTTTTTTTTCATATTTTGCTTGTTATGTCTGTTTTTAAAAAGCCTTTTGCGACACCTTGTGGTCACTGTCTGTCTTTGCCATCATTTCTGTTTTTGACACACGCACAGACACTTAGCATTTAAAATAAAATAAAGCAAACCATACAGTTTAAAAACAGGAATTTATATTAAAAAAAAACATACAGCAATATCTGGTCCACTAGACCATTTTACAATGACATATTATCATTATTATTAATGGCCCGGCGATATGTTTTTTATTGGAGCATGCTCATATTTTAATTTTGTAAGATTTTAACAGGAACTTTTTTTTATGTAGAGCAAAAATACATAAAGATGTTTAAAGTTACAGTTTATTTTTCTAAAATGACCCAAGAGCAAAGTAAACTTGATGTTTTTAATTTCCTATTTGTATTTTATTTTATAAAGCATCACTTATTGTTTCATTTTTTCATGTTTTTTGCAGCATGTTTATAGATTTATAAACTATACTTTTATACTTTATTATTATAGATTTTTTCATGATAAGTAACTTTTATTTATTTTATTAGTATTTTAATTTATATAAATTTCAAGGTTATTTATTGTGGAATAATATTGCTGTCATGAATATTCATATTCAGAAAACATTCACTTTTAGTGTGTTTTTTTTTAGTGTGTGCTTTGAGTTTTGGCCCCAGGTGCAATTGGGTTTGACACCCCTTTTACACTCCTAGTTCTATCAGGAGAAATAAGCCAAATTGTAGTGGTTTGTAATGAAAATCTTGTGTTTTGTGGATTTCTGAATTACTGGGAATTTGATTCATTAATAAAAATATTTGCTGAAATAAATCATTGTCTTTAGTATTATGTAGCATTTCAAATTCTGAATGATGCAGTGGAATAATGTGTGTACTGTGTACTGTGTCAGGAATAGTTTGAAATCCTATAAGTATAAATTAAACTATAATTTTAGATATATATTAACAAAGTTACTTTCCACTGCTGAGATATCTTTTTTTCGTTTTTTTTCGTGAATGCTTTCTTTGTTTTTTTGATTTATACATTTTTTGTTTGCCAGTAATTGAATGTTTTACATGATGACCTGATGCAGAAACTGAAGTTGTGGTGTTATATGCTGTTGGGTTCTTAAGGATGGCAAACGGAGCAACCTGTTGTGATCTGCACCTGTAAAAGAAAATGGATTAAAAAAATTTATTTTTAAATAAAATAAGCAATTACAGGTATATGTACATTCATTCATTCATTATCTCCCGCTTCATCCTCTATTAGGGTCGCGGTGGGGTTCCCCATGCCCATCCAGGGAAGAACGTCTCGGGCGCTGGGCAGATAAATCCAGGACAGGGCGCCAATCCATCGCTGGGCACACACTCACTCACACAGACACATTTTATATGGGGCAATTTTGAGAATTCAATTGACTTCATCCATGTTTTTTTGGACTGTGGGAGGAAACCGGAGAACCCGGAGGAACCCACGCAGACACGGGGAGAACATGGAAACTCCACCCAGATGGGGATTCAAACCGGGAATCCCTAACGCTGAGAGGCGAACGTGCTAACCACTAAGCCACCGTGCCGGTATATGTACAAGGACAGTAAATAACAAAATGTAAAGCAGGTACATAAATACATATATGATATACGATCGGGCAGCAATGGGGCTTAGTGGTAAGCACGTTTGCCTTTCAGTGCTGGGGATTCCAGGTTTGATTCCCAAACCTGGATGGGCATATGGAACCTCCCCATTAAATGAATGAACAAATATGCTTTAAAGTTTTAACCTAGGGGCTGGAACTTCTATATATATTGGTGGGTACAGGTATTTTGGTAGTTTAAAAAGCTTACAGTGACATAAAACTTTAAGACATTAGTGTGAAAATAAACACGTGTTCGGGTAGATGTTAGATGTTATAAAAGCAATTCCCGTCTATAGGGAAAAAAAAACATTTGACTTAAAGGCCGAAGTAAACGGTAGTTGTCTTAAGGTTAATATATATATATATATATAAATATATATAGGGGCGACACGGTGGCTTAGTGGTTAGCACGTTCGCCTCTCAGCGCTAGGGATTCCCGGTTTGAATCCCCATCTGGGTGGAGTTCTCCCCGTGTCCGCGTGGGGTCCTCCGGTTTCCAAAAACATGGATAAAGTCAATTGAGTTCTCCAAATTGCCCCATATACAGTGTGTTTGTGTGAGTGAGTGTGTGCCCAGTAATAGATTGGCGACCTGTCTGGGTGTATCTGCCCAGCGCCTGAAACGTTCTCCCCTGGATGGGCATATGGAACCCCCCTGCGACCCTGATATAGGATAAAGCGGAAGATAATGGATGGATGGATGGATATATATATATATATATTAAGCATTAATATTCCAAAGCAATATTTTAAACAGTGTAAATAATATTATATAATATATTATACAGTATATTCATTACTCACAGTCCAAACCAGTTGATTTGGGTGCATCTTCTCTTTTGGATCAGATTAAAGCAGTTTATCTTGAGAATATTGAAGAAGGTATAGCCAACGACATTTGAAACAGTATCATTAATATCTAGAAGACACTGCTTAAACCTGATAAAGAGATAAAAACAAAGACAGTTAACATTTTGACACATCTCCTAAACACATTTTGGATTGTGGATGAATATATGGATGAATTTTTTACACAATGGAAGTTCTAATAGTAATAGTATTTAGTTGACTGTAAGAACTTTAGTTCAGAGAGGCATAGCTGGATTTTCTTGAGAGGGGCAGTCATGGGCTTATTGTTAAAAAACCCAGTCCCGTCAATTACCGTGGCTAAAGTACCCTGTGGCATAGCACCCAAACCCAATTGCTTCCCGGTCACCATATACAAGGCTGCCCTAATGAAGTGGGTGTATACTGTATGTGTGTATTTCACTTCACGGTTGAGTTCTTTTTGTTGGTTTGTTTGTTTTAATACAGTAGACATAACATATCACAAAAAGGATGTTCCTGATAAGAACTGGTAAGAGAGGTTTATCTTCACTCTTTGGATTATCCGGTCTTGTATCCTAGAGGTTGTGTTTGCCACCACGGCAGTATCAGATGCAGCACATAGCTTGGAAAGAGACCCAGAGGCTACATGACAAGCTAGTGGCACATAACACAACAAGTTAGCATCAGAGAATGAGCTAGCATAGCAATAGACAAGAAAACAGACTAGCAACAAGGTATCAGCAGATCCCAACTCCAAGATAAAAATAAAAATACAAATAGATAGTTAAAGAAACAGGTGCATGCAGAAAAAATTGCTTCAGGGATGCTGTGATTAACCCTGTGCTCACCTTGTAAGTCGCTTTGGATTAAAGCGTCTGCTAAATGACCAAATGTAAATGTAATGTAAATGCAATCTGAAGGTTGTGGGTTCAAATCCCAGGTCCACTGAAGTTACCAATGTGGGTACTTAGGCAAGAGCCTTAACCCTCATTGCTCCAGGGATGTTGTGATTAACCCTGTGCTTGCTTTGTAAGTTGCTTTGGATAAAAGCATCCAATAAATGATCAAATGTGAGTCCTAATGCACCCCTATTGCATTACAGTTGCTGCATTTACAATTTTATTTGGTAACAGTACGTATGGCCCTTTTTTATATTAATTTTTATTATTTATTTCTATCCATCCATTATCTTCCGCTTTATCCTATATTAGGGTTGCGGGGGGGTTCCCCATGCCCATCCATAACGTTTCGCCAATCCATCACTGGGCACACACACTCACTCACACAGACACACACGCACACACACACACACACTCTATATGGGGCAATTTGGAGAATTCAATTGACTTGATCCATGTTTTTGGACTGTGGGAGGAAACCGGAGAACCCAGAGGAAACCCACGCGGACACGGGGAGAAAATGGAAACTCCACCCAGATGGGGATTCGATGATATTATTATTATTATTATTACTATTTATATTATTATTATTATTATTACTATTTATATTATAATTTATTTTTATTTCTTTTATATATTTTCCCCTATCAAAGGGTCCAGTAGTAATTAAATCAGACAATCATTATTGCAGCGATATGTGTGTGTATAAATGAGTGCATGCAAAAATCAAGCATGAGCATATCAACTACACTTGGCAGCATGCAGGTTATAAAACACTATCAGAGGCATATGCAAATTAAATGGAAATACATCACTTGATGACGTCTCTTTTGAATGGTTCACTTTTACATTCACTATACATTTACATTTCATTGATAAACTGCAGTAAGTTTAAGGTGATTAACCTAAGCACATTTGTAACCTTTTTAATCTATATTACAGCTTTATTTCACTACATGAATAAAATACAAGACTGTAAAAAAAAGAATTCTATTCCCATAAGCCTTTCTGCAGGGTGTAAAACCAAATGAGTGGAATGTTAATACATGTCCCAACATCAGTATTCACCTGTGGTCACAGTCACAGTGTGAAATAGTGAAGAGAGAAGGGTTGAAAATTCCAAAGTTCACAGTGTACGGCTGTATGATGTAGTTGCAGTGATCATGCTCTCGGCAGCATCGGTCTACTTGCTCAAACAACCCTGCAGGCGATAGTACCAACATCACAACCAACATATTATTAATTACAGAGATTTCCCCACATATTGTTAACCACAAAATGACCTGAAAACACCGTCCAAATGTGCAAATGTGACATGTTAAATTGTCCAAAAATGATTTTTTTATTTATGTAATGCTTGTACTAGTATTGGAATGCACACACACACACACACACACACACACACACACACACACACACCCACACACACACACACCCACACACACACACACACACACCCACACACACACACACACAGCCTGCAGCAAAGCTGCTTTTAACAAGTGTACTTTGTTGAGGCATAGCTAAGCCCTGCCCAAGAAATGCCACAGATTATGCTATATTTTAGATTTACTGACACTCTTAATGCCACATCATTTCCTGCCACATATTCATTTTTAATCAAAGTGCAGTAAGTAACTATGCTTAAATTAGACCATTTCAAATTATTGAAATATTATAATATGTAATATACACTACCAGGCACAGTTTGGACTTGCCTTTTTCCTGATCGTCTATTTTTTCCTCTTACCATATAGATGGACTTTGTAGTTTTACAATTATAGACTGTAGTCCCCTGTTGGTCCTCTGTTGGTCAGGAGCATCACAGAACAGGTCAAATTTGGGTGGTGGATTGTTAGTTCTGCAGTGACACTAATGCAGTGAGGGGGTTTTAGTGCAGCAGTGCTGCTGTAGTTTCATTTAAACACCTCAATGATACTCCTGGGATAGGACTAATGCACCAACCAAATATTAACTGCTCTGTGTTGGTACTACTGGGGTCCTGACATTGGAGAACAGAGTAAAGTGACGTACACAGTATGTACTGTAGTCCACAAACAGATGGACTACAGACTGAAATGGAAGAACTACAAAGTCCATCTTTACAGTAAGTGGAACTGATAACTCGGACAATAAGTGGAACAAAAAGGGGGTGTGTCCAAATTTTTGACTGGTATTGTATTTAGTTTTATATAATTTTGTAAACTGGCATCAGTGAATCATTAAAACTTCAGTGAATACCTTTTAATATTTTTACTTTATTATAAATAATTCAACCATAAAAGCTATCTGTTAAGTATAACATGGACTTTAATTATTATAATTTAACATTTGAAAAAAGTTAAAGCCTAGTTAAGGACAAGTTTTTTTAATTTATTTCATTGCTTGCTCTAGAGATGCAGCTTCTATTGTGCGTTACAGTAAAAGTTTAGTAAATATAAATATCTATAGATAATCATTCTTAACCATAAAAACATTGTGGCATGATTAAATTGAACTTGATTATGAGCTATCATAACCTTCACATTTAACATGGTTTATTTAAATAATTTATTTTTAAAGCCATTACGCTAGATTCCAAATTATTTCCATTTTATTTACCTAACATGGAGGTACGCGGACTTACCCAGCTGTTCGTATTCAACTGCTTTACTTCCAACCCCACACCACAGGGTGCCAGGTGCAGTCCAAGCGCGCTTCTTTCGCATTTTTGCCTGTACTTGATTACTTGGGTCAAAGTTCCAGTTCATCCATCTTAAGTCAAGAAAAGAACTTGGAAGAGGTTTACAGAGACTTTTAGATTCCAGAAGCAAAGTGGCAAGGTGGCGTTGAGAAGGTATTTCTTTAAGAGGCCAGCTAGGATCTTCAGTGCATGAAAAAAGGTACTTATTGATCACTTCAGGGTCTGAGCTCATAAAGCACTCTTGAATAAGCTGCTCTTGTGTCCAAACAAACCAGTAAAACTCAAAAAAAGACTCAGCTGATAAACTTTTTCGAAGAAAAATACTTTGACTGAGACCGAGAGCTGACTCTGTACGAAAACAGTGAAGTTCAGGGCTGCTCATAGCTGGATTTAAAGGTTGTAAGTAACACAGATGAATCATTAGCTGTAACACATAAAACACTGTTCCAGTCTTCATAGTTTGTGTACTTAATCGAAGCTTAAAAGAAAAATAAAATAGATAATATATCCAGACACTCACGTTTTGGATTGCTGCAATCCTTAAAATGTTAAAATATAAAATACAAAAATATAAATACAAAGATAAAAATGCAGTGTTACATAATTGTCAGATAGGTATTCATTACATAATCCAGATTAATCCAGCATTTTGTGAATCATCAATACTACAATCCACAGTCAAGCAAAGATTATAGTAATCTGTGTTTTTGTTCTGTATGGCTCTAAACGGCTAAACTAACAACAGAGTGTACCATGTACCAATCTGCAAAATGGTAAAGTACTCCTTGGAATACCTCAGACAGTCTTGGTTGTCAATTTAACTGCTGACGCGCATACATATGCATGAACACATCACTGCTCTTCCTCTCTCTCACTCTCTCTCACACATACTCACACACTCTTTAATCAAGAGGTGGGGCATATATTCGCCTGTGAGCTTCAACATGAGTGCATTTATTACAAATGTTTATTAAGCATGCTGTTGAATAATACAGATTTATTTATATATAGTCCTCTGTAACCAGCTATGAATGTAGAAGACAGCAATCATGCCTAGTTTACTAAAGCCATAAGTTCCAAAATGGAGATTCTTGCATAAATGTGCTTTAAAATTGACTATTTTCAGAGGTACTTATGAGGTAACATGATCACAAACTGTAGTTTTAGTAGGTAATGCAATACCTTTTTTTTTGTTGCAATTTTTATATTTAGCAATGTGTCCAGAAGGATGGGGACATCTATTGGCATGTTCAAAAGTAAAGAAAAAAATAGATACATAGATCCAAAAGGATGGCGACAGCTAGAAACAGGCATCTTAAAGTATGAAGACACTCAGTGGCATGTGTCAAAAGGATGGGGACATCCATTGACGTGTATGGAAAGTATGAAGAAAATAGATACATGGGTCAAAAAATCTGGTGACTGCTAGAAACAGTCATTTAAAAGTATGAAGACACCCAGCATCCTGTGTCCAAAAGGATGGGGACATTCATACTTTTGAAAGCCTGTTTCTGCTGGGGATCCAGGTTCTAATCCCACTCTGGGTGGTGTTTCCATGTTCTCCCTACGTGGGTTTCCTCCGGGTTCTCCAGTTTCCTCCCATCCAGGGGAGAATGTTACGGGCGCTGGGCAGATACACCCAGAACAGGGCGCCAATCCATCGCTTGGGTCACACTCACAAAAAACACACTATATATGGGGCAATTTGGAGAATTCAATTGACCTTGATCCATGTTTTTGGACTGTGGGAGGAAACCGGAGAACCTAGAGGAAATCCACGCGGACACAGAGAGAACATGAAAACTCTACCCATATTGGAGTTCGAACCGGGAATCCCTAGTGTGAGAGGAGAACATGCTAACCACTAAACCACCGTAATTATATATATATTTTTTAAATTAATTATAATAGGGGCGGCACGGTGGCTTAGTGGTTAGCACTTTCGCCTCTCAGCGCTAGGGATTCCCGGTTCGAATCCCCATCTGGGTGGAGTTTCCATGTTCTCCCCGTGTCTGCGTGGGTTTCCTCTGGGTTCTCCGGTTTCCTCCCACAGTCCAAAAACATGGATCAAGTTAATTAAATTCTCGAAAAAATTGCCCCATATAGAGTGTGTCTGTGTGAGTGAGTGTGTGCCCAGCGATGGATTGGCGCCCTGTCCTGGGTCTATCTGCCCAGCGCCCGAAACGTTCTCCCCTGGATGGGCATGGGGAACCCCACTGCGACCCTAATAGAGGATAAGCGGGAGATAATGAATGAATGAATGAATAATTATAATAGAAAGCGGACAGCCAAAGTGATATGGTGGAGATGGAGGCGTATGAAAAAAATGCCATTTGATTGGCTGTCGTCGCAAATGATGACGGTTTGACATTTATCCCGCCCACTGGTACACTTGCCTAAAGAATACCATACAGATACGACCCTAATGCTTAATGAAAACAGGACTGCAGGACGGATTTATTCACAATAAGAGCAGAAAAACACGCAAGACAGCAAGAAAAGGGTTCTTTTAGAATACAGTGGATTTAATACAGCGTCAGAACCGCATTTCGGAATCGGGTTGTTTACGTGGCTACGCGATTTGCGTCACTCTTCCCGGAAGTGAGAAACCAAAACACAGACACACACACACAGATATGGGTTCGTGTCAGCGTCATAGTTCATAACAATAACGTTGTCTATTTAAACTAATTACACATCAAATAACTTTACATTCTGATGTTATGATTTGTCAAACCCTTCTGTGTCGCTTAACGTGTTTTACGATCATTGTTGCTTAATTTCTGGGTGTTGCAGATAAAGATCGCCGCTGTGTAACGTTGTTTTGTGACGTTGTTTTTTTATTGCAGGATTATTTTAACTATGATTCTGAACTGACACGCTGCAAAAATGGCTGAAGCAGTGAGACCAAAGAAAGCGAAACCGAAATCCTCTGGAACGTCCAAGGTGAAGCATGCTGACAAAAATGTCATCAGAATTAAACCCTATCACACTGAATTAAAAAAATGACAGTGGGCCGCTTGTATTTACAAAATGATTTGCACATGGCATGTTTGTGTTCAGGGCGGCACGGTAGCTTAATGGTTAGCACATTCGCCTCTCAGTGCTAGGGATTCCCGGTTCGAATCCCAATCTGGGTGGAGTTTCCATGTTCTCCCCGTGTCTGTGTGGGTTTCCTCCGGGTTCTCCGGTTTCCTCCCACAGTCCAAAAACATGGAGCAAGTCATTCGAGTTCTCCAAATTGCCCCATATAGAGTCACAGTGGCTTAGTGGTTAGCATGTTCTCCTCTCAGCGCTAGGTATTCACGGTTCGAATCCCAATTTGGGTGGAGTTTTCATGTTCTCCCCGTGTCCGCATGGGTTTCCTCCGGGTTTTCTGGTTTCCTCCCACAGTCCAAAAACATGCATCAAGTCATTTGAGTTCTCCAAATTGCCCCATATAGTGTGTGTGTGTCTGTGTAAGTGAGTGTGTGCCCAGCGATAGTTTGGTGTCTTGTCTTGGTTGTATCTGCCCAGCGTCTGAAACGTTCTCCCCTGGATGGGCATGGGAAACCCCCCCCCCCCCACACACACACACGACCCTTGTAGAGGATGAACGGAAGATAATGGATGGATGTTTGTGTTCTCTCAGTCAGTATGTAAAGGCTCAAGAGCTGCATTAGAATGTTGATGTTATTTTAGCTTGCAGTGCTGAGAAATAATGCTAGTGGGCTTTAAATTAGCTCAAAACCAACAAGATGTTATATTTAATTGAAGCCTGTTTTCACCACTGAGAAGAAAAAAGGCAGAAGTATTTCAGAATTTAAGAAATCTTGAGGTTATTTTCTCAGAATTCTAACATATTATAAGACACTTTTGGGATTCCTTCTATTTATCAGCAGAAACTGGGCTTCAGTAATATTCAAACTAACATGAATGAAAATTAATGAAAACATTAAGCAGGCCATGGTCAAAATCATCTAGTTCCAACAATAGTTCAGGACTCCAATAGTACCACCACAGAGCAGGTATTATTTGGGTGCTGCGGTATTCCTAACCCAACAGTGATCACTGAGGTGTTTAACAAAAAGAAAACAGATGTACAACAGTCTGTAATTGTAAAACTACAAAGTCTGTCTATATGGTAAGTGGAGTACATAGACAATGGATAAAGAAAGAGGTGTGTCCAAACTTTTGACTGGTATTATAAATGTTTATATGTATAGGGTGGGGAGAAATCTTGCCATTGAAAGTAAACTGAATATACTGCAGTTCAGCTGGTTACGCCTTAACTCACTAACTTGTGTTGTTTTCTTACTCTTTAGTCACTTTGGATAAAGTCATCTGCTATATAATTAAATGTAAATATGAATTAACAAAAAATACATATTATAACAAAAATACAAAATACAGTGAATTTAAGTGTCTTCTGGTGCGTTCATTACTTTCAATAAAATATGAGTACTTTTAAATCACTATGATGTAATTGTGATAATTATAATTGTTCTGAATTTCAAATGTATAAATAGGTTTTTATAGGTGTCTTTATAAGTTCTGCCTTTTTTCAACAGGGAAAAAGTCAGAGGCAGATTGGCAGTCAAAGAAAAGTTACAGAACCTGCAGCACTTGGAACTTCTGCATGTAAACTTCAGACTGACTTTACAGACGTTTCTCTGAGTCCTTCTGTTGATCAGCTTTGTCCTGCACCAAAGCAAAAACATCTCCAGCCCTTAACAGACAAGAATGCTATTAATAAAAAATCTCAAATTGAAGATGCTTTGCTGGATACTGCTGAGTCTGCAACAATCCCTTCCACCACTGAAGCCATCGAGCCCAAACCACTATCAGAAGTCTTCACAGTTAAAACCGATCAGTCCCCGAGCACTTTTCAACAGACACAATGGAGCTGTAAAAATCTTGACACCAAGTCAGCTACCATGTTTTCCCTTTACCCTTCCCTTTCTACTTTGTCCGTGGAGGAACAGTTTCTAAGCGACCTGTTCTCAGACGCTTCTAGAGGCCCACAGATACATGCAGATACTGCTGCAGGTAGCACGATGAAGCCTACAGCGCCAGCCATCCTTTCTCTGGTTGATCAAGAGTGTTCACCATCTAGTTTGCAGCTAGTGGAGTCACCAGAAACTAAGCCAACTCGAGGAAGGCTGTATCCTGAAGTGCCTCGTATAAGCCAAATGGTTCAGCCTCTTACAAACCAGGAAGCAATTATTTGGCTGCAAAATGTGGAAAGACATGCTTCAGAGTTTCAGGCCTTAGTTCACCATGAGGACCACAAACTGCATAAATTACTCCTCAGTTACTTGAGTTGCCGAAAGCAGTTGACCCAGACACAGATTGAATTGCAGATAGTCATGTCGGATTGCAAAACTGCCCAAAACCAGTTGTGGACTTTCAAGGATGAACAGCTGATGTTGCAGGTTAACATTTAAATCTTTATTGTAATTATTATTTTTTCTTAATGGCAGTGTCACAGGATTAAAAGTAGTAATGTAAAGTTCTTTATGGAGCAATAATTTGTTTTATGGCATCTTCTGACCACATTACCTATATTTAGTAATAGTTTACTTGTAGTTTCATTTACAGCTATCTGCATAGCATCTATTATTAATGCAATCCGAACAATCATTCATTAATATTCGCTATGTGAATATTTGTGATAGTTTATTTCTGTCGCCTAAGCAAACTTAAAAAACCCAAAGCAGATAGCTATATAAATCACACAACAAGCATTTAGGTTTTTAAGAGGAACAATATAAGCCACATTTTTATTTATACATGCAGCAATAAAATAACCTCAAAAATGAAAATGAAAGATCCATATTTGTTTTAAAGTTCTGTGTTGTGCTTCTTTAGAGTGTCTAGTATTTTCTTAGTTTATAAGTCACCAGATACATTATGCTGAGTTGTATTGTATGTTGACGACAAATTCATGTGTGCTGTGGAACTTTTGTAGTAAACTATATAGTCAGCCAGAATCATCATTGAAAATGTAAACAACACTATAACAGACTGACGTAGTGCTTAGTTCTTGTAATAAGAAGCGAACTGTGTTCTGAACACAGTTGTAGACTCTGAGGATACATACAGTACCAGTCCAAAGTTCGGACACACCACCGCCTTTCTCCATTGTCTATTTTTTCCACTACCCTCATGGACTTGTAGTCTTACATTTACAGACTCTAGTACATTAGTTTTTCTTTTTTTTGGTTAGTCTTCTGTTGGTACTCTGTTCTCTATTAGTCAGGACCATCACAGGATAGGTATAATTTAAATGGTGTTTTATTGTTTATTGTCAGTTGTGCAGAGACACTGATGGGATGAGGGAGACTAGAGCTGCTCTAGTTTCATTTAAACACGTCACTGACACTGCAGGGATAGGCAGAATGCACAACCAAATAATACATGTTCTGTGGTGCTACTATTGGGGTCCTGACCCTTAGAACAATGTAAACGGGATGTACACAGTAGGTACTGTAGAACACAAACAGATGAACTACAGTCTGGAATTGTAGAACTACAAAGTCCATCAGTAAGTGGAACTGAGAACAGACTAAAATTGGCACAAAAGGAGGTGGGTGCAAACTTTTGACTGGAATTGTATTTAGTTTTAATTAGTGTTGTAAACTGTCATATATAGCAAATAATATTTGGGTATAAATTAGTATAAAGGGTTAAAACCTGAGCATATACAGGTTTTACAGATGTTCTTCTAAACTGCTGTTCATTTAACACGTATTTATTTCATTCACAGGGTGTTTGTGCGGACCAGGTCAATGTGTACGGCTACCATCGATTTCAGAGTGTTGTTCTAAATGAGGCAGAAGTTTCAAGACTGAAGAAGTTATTTACAGTCAAAGCGGAGTTACTTCACCTGACCTTAGCGCTGCAGTCCTTCACCTGTGTCCTTTGCCGTCTGCAAGTAGACTCCTATCTTTACCACCTGCTTAGCACCAACCCTGTTACAAGGAGTGTGGCTATACATGAAACAGGCCCAGGCAAGTTCTGATTTACAGTTTATGTAAAGTAAGTGTATCTGTGGTATAAGCTTTTTAACACCAATCTCACTTTATTGGCATAACCATCTAAAGGGTTATAAACATTACTATTTATTAGAAAAACATGTAATCAGTCTTTAAAGTTCAAGTTCAAGTTCAAGTTATTAATTTATATAGCGCTTTTTACAACAGTACATTGTCACAAAGCAGCTTTACAGAATGAAAAGCCTTTAAACCCCCAAAGAGCAAGCCGAAGCGACAGTGGCAAGAAAAAACTCCCTTTTATGTTGTTATTCAAGGAAGAAACCTTGGGAGGACCAAGACTCCTAAATTAGGCATTGTGGGCTTAATCTTTTAAAATTATTTTTTTTCAAAACTATATAAATTAAATTGACATATTATTAATGAGACTGTAGCAGTTTGATTAGAGTAAAGATTAAACTCAAACAGGATTTTATTAACACAAATATTTACATACATTTTATTAGTAATTATTCTCTTTTGGGTATTTTTCTTCCTCCACCAACTGGGACAAAACTGCTCCTTGCTCCCTGTTTAATAAAATAAAGGTTAGAGCAAATTCAGGAAAATGCAGGACTTGATTGGCCAAATTAGGTCTGGTTTAGGTTATCAGCAAAACTGCAGTCCTAGGGATGTTCCCGGTCTACAGTGGTATCAATCAAAAGCCTGTATAGTCTCAGAACAATCAGGATGCCTTTACTGAGCCCTGCCTATTGATAAAAACGCAGACAAAAGCATGTAGGCTTTATGAGAGCCGGACCACGGAGCAATAAAGAAAGTGTGGCTATTTTCTTAAACATCACGTGTAGCTGTGTGTGTGTGTGTGTGTGTGTTTGTGTGTCTGTGTTGCTTTTAATCTTCTCAAACATCATTTATATAATTTTGTATTTAATTCTTATATGTTTGTATCATATTTTTAGTCTTTCATTCATTTATTCATTATCTTCCACTTAATCTTTTACTGAACTTTTTTTTTTTTTTTGTGAAGTGGGAGTGGTCCCCATGCCCATCCAGGAGAAAAAAATCACCGTGCCACCCCCTACACACACACACACACACACACACACACACACACACACACACCTATATATATATATATATATATATATATATATATATATATATATATATATATATATTAAAATATATATTCCCCCCCCCCCCCCCCCCCCCCCCCCCCCCCCCCCCCCCCCCCCCCCCCCCCCCCCCCCCCCCCCCCCCCCCCCCCCCCCCCCCCCCCCCCCCCCCCCCCTTTGGGCTACATTAGTGCAGTGGTCATGATTTAATACCTGTCTATACCTGTCGCATATAAAAATATGTAATTGTTTGTATATTATATTAATTATATCATTGTTACATAACATTGATTTAACTGAGCTAAATTATTTTATTGAAATCTTGTATTTTTTTTGTTAATGTCTTAACCGTTTTTGTCTTTTTTCCCCTGTGGTGTCAGCATTTGTAAATGGATCCTTGAGCATAAGCATCGACAAATAAAGCAATTATTGAAATCTGCAAAATAGTTTTCCACCATTTTTCTGAAAAACATTAATTATGAATTTTAATATGCCCTTAGGCTTCCAAGGCGTTTGCAAGTCAAATACAGGTTGCCTTGAGCAATTGAAGAAAAGCATCAGTGTGTTATTCAGCTTTACTCGGAGGATGCTGGAAGATTCTCTGTTTCACACTGACATTCACATGTGGCTGCAGCAACTGGTAAACATTCCTTGAGTAATGACAGATAATTTAAAGCTGTAACATGCTGAATGTCATTTTTATAGTATGTCCAGAGTTTTGAATCATAAAGGATGTTTTATGTTATATTTTATGACAAATGTTTGAGTATGGATCGCTTACCTCACTTCTAAATGATGATCGTAAATGAATGAAAAAAAAACCATCTGTTTCTTATTAGACTTAATTTAAGTCATGCATTAAAATTTATTTAATAAAATAAGTGTCAGGCGGCACAGTGGCTTAGTGGTTAGCATGTTCTCTCAGCGCTGAGGATTCCAGATTTGAATCCCACTCTGGGTGGAGTGTCCATGTTCTCCTTGTGTCCATGTGGGTTTCCTTTTGGGCCCAGTCCAAAATCATGGATTAAAACTAAATTATAATACTAAATGCTGTAAATTGCCCCATATAGAGTGTGTTTGTGCGTGTGTCTGTGTAAGTGAGTGTGTTCGGCGAAAGATTGGCGCCCTGTCCAGGGTGTATATGCCCAGCGCTCAAAATGTTCTCCCCTGAATCAAACTAACTAAACATTTTTTTTGTAAGTTATAGTCATAAAGTGCATCTATTTGCAACTAATGCAGTGCAAGTGAATTGAGAATGGGGAACACCCTATGACCCTAGTAGAGGATTAACATGAAGATAATCTGGGATTAAGCTGTGAATAAAAAAACGGTTACACTAAGGTCACACACATGTCAAGTCTATAACTAAATATATGACTAAATAATTTTCAAAATTAATTCTCAAATAATAATAACTTTTATTAATATTTAATTTCCGCATAGGTATCCGTCCTACAACATGTGGGCTCAAATAAAGACCAGCTGTTTATCCTTAACCATCTGCTGTGCTGTCCTGCAGGAATTCGGAATTGGGGTGTTTCCTTTCTGCAGGTGGGTAGAATTTAAACACAAAGCATTGTGATGTAGCAACCAATCAAAAATGTACAGTATGTTGGTTAAAAAAGACTGTCCTATATTTTTCTCTTTGTTTTCAGATTAAAGTTCAGGATAATCACTTTATGCAGGCCCTGGCCATTCTTATGTCACCAGTAAGGTAAAGATCATTATAAAACTGGTCTTTAGATCTGATTGGCTGAGCCATTCGTCCAGCCATGACATTATGGACAATAATGCACACCACTGACTTTACATTTGTATCAATGCGTGGTAAACAATACATTATTTTAAATCATTAAGTGCAGATTAATATAAACAGCTAGTTTATTCCCGATGAGTCCTAAGTCTGTTGGGGCTGTTTTTTTTATCAATTGTGTTTTGTAATTTGGCCACTAGATGGGAGTTTTTGTTTGGTAGAGAAACCGGAATTGTTTCTACTCGAGCTTTCTGTTTGAAATCGCTCGTCTTCCCCGGGAGATCAGCTACGCGGGAGGAAATGCGTATGCCGCTTCCGCCTTATGAGCGTTTCCCAGGACCGGCTACGCAGAGAAGAATGCATACGCCGGTCCGTTGGAAGAAACGCTCCCACGGATACAACCTGCGCGGTGATATTGCGCAGTGCTGCACCGTGGTTGAGCGCGGATGAAGAGTTCGGAGACACCAGGATGAAACCAAAACGGGATTTATTATTTAAAATGGTGTAGGGACACCAACAGAAAGGGGGGAACGAAACAAACGCAACTAACACCGGGATTAAACCACAACAAAAACGTGCACGGGGATAAGGGAACATGGAAACTAAATACAAAAAAACACCCAGTCAAGTGCACAAAATAAACCAATCACCCAACGGAGACAATAAGTACAATTAAATGAGGGACAGGTGCCCCAGGCACCTGTGACTCTTTCTCAGCAGCTTTTACTTTAAAAGCCGGACTAGATTACATCGCTGAAGACCAGTTTCTTAGTGATTTTGCTTTCAATAAATGCATTTATGTATCAAGCCTTTTTTTTTAATTAAAGTGTTTAGATAATCATTTTACAAAATAAATAAGGCACTTAAGGTTGTGTATTATTGTGAATAAATCATGAAAAGTGGTCACGTTGTGCCGAACAACATTTTTTACTTATCCCGATTATTATTAATCAATTGTTTACGGTTTTCATAGTTGTACATCAAGAACAGATGTGGTTGGAAACAAGTTTTAAAGAAACTTAAACCACTTGTTATCTTTAAAAAAGCACCATAAAAGTATAACCTAAATGTTAACGTAAAAAAAAAAGTTGTAGATTTAAATTTGGTCGGGAAAGTTTGAGGCCAATGTGAAATTCAAATGCAAGATCTTATGGATTTTTTTTTCATTTAATTTGGATAATCAGCTTTTACTTAGTGGTTAGCATGTCCACCTCTCAGTGCTGGGGATCTGGGTTTGATTCCCGATCTGTGTGGAGTTTCCATATTCTCATCATGTTCTTTGGTTTTCTCCCACAATCCAAAAACATGGTGAATTGGCAGCTTGAAAGTGCCCCTGTTTAAATTGACCCTATACAGTGTGTGTGTGCTTAAGTGTGTGCCCAGTGATTGACTGGAACCCTGACGTTTGCCCTTGGATGGGCGTGGGGAACCACACTGCGATCCTAATATAAATTATAAAGCGGTCAAGATAATGAGACAAGACGACATGAGCTTCCACTCAGATGTTGCATGCATAATTACACACTTGTTTTACAATGCTTTAACCTTTAATAGATACAACTTGACCCTAAAATATCAACCAGACTGTAATCTCTTTATTTAATATGAAAAAAATAAGACAAATGAGTAACAGAGGCTTGTGACAAATGTTATAAGCATTTATAAATATTTTATTAAGCTTTTTGAAAGCACTTAAAATGCATTAAAATACAAGATTCATAGTTGTGTTTATAAAATATATTTAATGGTCTATAAAATAAAGAAAGAAAAGCACCAGTAACTTTGTCACTTACAGAAACAGAGCTGACCTCATGTGCTATATGAAGCCCAGTGATGAACAAAGTAGTAACATTGATTCACAACCTATTTCTTCCAACTGGCTTCTTGTGGATGAAGGTGGAGAAGAGGTGAGTATCCCTATTTTCAAATAATCTTTTTTATACATTTAATCATTTAACAGAAGCTTTTATCCAAAGCCACCTACAAAGAAGGGAACAACACAAGTTTGTAGTTAAGGAGAAACCAGTTACACTATAGAATTATCAAATCTAATCATTATCGAATCTGGCTTTAATGCCTAGGTTTAGGTTACTTGGTATTTTTTTTGTTTATAAACCACCGGTTTTCATTTCCTTACTGTTAAATTTTGTTTCCCAAAATTCTCCAAAAATTTTGCACTTAGTCTTAATATTCTGTCATCTCTTTCCTTTTTTTAGGATGATGATCCTGAGACAAGCTGGCTTTTGCTGTCAGAAGAGGATCTCATCTCTTTGATCTCTCAATTTCCTTTTGACGACTTTTTCAAGCAGTTATTGGGGCTGTCACAAGGTTACATATCTCTAATACTGTCATTTATCTTTGTGGTTTCATGAGACATGATATTTAAATTCCAAAACTGTTAATGTTAATGTCCTGAGAATTTGATATTTAATAGTTTTAACTTAAAGTTAAAGGCTTTGATATTTAACTTTCATTACGACCCTGTTTTTAGGTAATCAGCCTTATGCCACAACAAGTCAGAAAATGATGAAAATAATTACTGTTGCATCTTCACTTATTGAGTTGCTTGCTGTTGGTCTGCAAACCTATAACAGATCATGCTACAGACAGTTTCTGAAGAGGATTGGTCACATGATCAGGTCAGATTTTTGTTGGATTATGTGCATTAAAGTTACGGACATATTTGGTTACTGCAAAGTTTTAGCACATTTAAAACATTTATAAACACACAGTATATAAAATATTAAATTATAAATATTCATTTATTACATGCAGCATAGGTGGATAGAACCAGGTACAATTTGCCCCTTGTGCTAAATGTGTTTTATTTAAATCTGAATAATCACAAAATACCACCAGTGGGTTATGGGCCATGGCTCATTAAACTAATTAGAGGAGGAATTTCCATCCATCCATCCATTATCTTCCACTTTATCCTCTATTAGGGTCGCGGTGGATTTCCCCATGACCATCCAGGGGAGAACGTTTTGGGCGCTGGGCAGATACACCCGGGACAGGGTGCCAATCTATTGCTGGACACACACTCACACACACACACACACACAAACACAAACGCACTATATATGGGGCAATTTGGAGAATTTATTTGACCTTGATCCATGTTTTTGGACTGTGGAAGGAAACCGGAGAACCCGGAGGAAACCCACGCGGACATGGGGAGAACATGGAAACTCCACCCAAATTGGGAATCCCTAGTGCTGAGAGCAGAACGTGCTAACCACTAAGCCACCGTGCCACCGAGGAGGAATTTCATTTTATAATTCGTTAATGTCATTTATAAAATGGGTAGTTCTGGTTCTGATTGGCTGAGCTGTTTATCCAGCAATTACATTATTACAATAACACACACCTCTAAGCGCTTCACATTCGTATCATTGAGTGATATACAATACATTATTTTAAATGATGTACCATTAATAAAAATACAGATTAAAATAAACAGTGAGTTGATACACGATGAGCATAAAGCCGGTATCCTTTTACTTAGTTACTTATTTACTAATTAATGTATACTATAAAGTGTTGTGGATCACCAGTTCATTAACATGTTTGTTTTCAATAAACACATTTATAAATCAAACCTTTTTTTTTATTATAGTGTATTTTGACCATTTTATATAAGCAATAAGGCACTCGAGGTTGTGTATTATTGTGAATAAATCACAGAAAAGTGGTGAAACAGCACCTGGTTTCGTGTCGTGTCTAACAACGCCTCTTTACCATGATTTATTTACAATAATCACAATCATACTGTACATGCCCTTGTAATGAGCATTATAATGAACATTACTTGAAGGGACTTTCTTAAAATGTTTTTTACATTGACTTAAGTATAAATTTACAGGAGAAATGAAAGTGATAAATAAATAAAAAAGTAATTAATGTCATTCTACAATTTTAAGAGTGAGGTCAAGAATGTAAGATTAAACTACGTCTGTGATCTTTAAATACCTGATAAAACCACATGAGGTTAAAGTTGTTCATTGTCTTCTATTTACTTGACCAGGTTGACACTGTGCTATGTGAGTGATCATTGGGCCCAATACATCTGGCATAGCACCACCACACAAGATGGGTCATTTTCTACAGAGACACTGCAGGTGGAGTTCGACCATCTTTTTCTCCGTGCAGTTTTGCATGTGCTGAAGGCTAAAAGGTAAGATTTTGTTCTAAAAAATGCAGGCGGTTCTATTTAATTTCCAGAAGTCCAAATTCTATTTACAAACTCGCATTGTGAGGACTTTTTGTGGGGAATACAAGCTGTGGTTAAATTGCGATGGTGCTCGCAAATGTATCTATGCCTATTGGGTGTAGGGTACTTGAAATGAGGTGTGTTTAGATACATTTTGCCTACTGCGCTTACTTATCAGGGAAACACACACATATACACACACTAAGTGAAGAGAACAGTGTACCTGGCTCTTAAAGGGAACGGCTTGTGACACACTGATTGGTTTATTGCAAGTTGTTGTTTATTGCAAAAAAAAAGGGGGGGGGGCAGCATTGAATAACAATCAGGTTTGATGAATTTACAGTATAGTTGGTTTTCTCCATAACTTCTGACTTGTAATGTTCTCATTTGTAAGTCGCTTTGGAAAAAAATCGTCTGCTAAATGACTAAATGTAAATGTAAGTTACGCCCAAAACACCCCATTGAAGGATTCAAGGAGACTTTATTGTCATTTATATAACATGTGATACATGAAATGTAAACAAAATTGCATTTAATGCACCCAGTTTGCCCTAAGTGGTAAAATTTTATGAATAATTAGGAGAATTAATACATGCCTTTTGTACATTTTGTGTACATTTATGCAAGGCATACTTTTCCAGTTGTTACGATATTAAAGCCACACTGACACACATGATTTCCTAAATCGTGCTGTGTGATTGACCGCTCACCTAAATGCTACTGCTCGCTAAAATAGGGCCCTGGGTCATGATACAACCCCTCTGGGTTTCCCCCCATTACCCTAGTAGGGGATTAAGCGAAAGATAATTAATAAATAAATAAATGAATGATTGAAAGCAAAATATTTTATATACATTTGTTCATTTCAGAGTGGGAGTCTGGCTCTTTATGTCAGAAATGCCTTATGAAACGCTGTCCAGCACAATGCTTTGGAAGATCTTTTACATGATGCAATGCATTGAGACCGAATCTTTGGAAAGACTGGATTTTAATCTGTGTGCTGAAAGCTGCATTCAAAATCTTCGAGGTGAGACACAATGTAAATAGTGTTATAGCTTAGTTCATATTAAGAGCATAAAATATACACTATTTCAACATTGTTTTATTTATTTATTTATTTATTTATTTTATGTAGTTCAGTAAAATATTAATATTATTGCATAACTGTAATTACTTGTCAATTTATAATAAAATTAAAATGAAGTCAATGATTATAGTAAATGTAGATTTCATTTTGCTGGGTGTTTCAAGATGTTCATGTCTGATCCTGTATCTTTTCAGAACTAAGTCACCAGGAAAGGTTCAATGAATGGATGTCGGAGCTTAATATTTCAGATGAGATTTGCCTGCTGACAGCGTTTGCTCACATGGCAAAATCTAAGAGAATAGACACAGATCCTGTTTTTGTGAAGACAATCGTGGTGGAGATTTACAAGGTAATTTACTGCATCATGTATGTGTGTGATATATTCATATATAAATATATATTTTTAGCTACACTCACACTTTATTTGGTACAGTATCATAATTCCCAATATTGTAATGTATTGCTTTTATTATTCATTCATTCATTCATTATCTCCCGCTTATCCTCTATTAGGGTCGCGGTGGGGTTCCCCATGCCCATCCAGGGGAGAACGTCTCGGGCGCTGGGCAGATAGACCCAGGACAGGGCGCCAATCCATCGCTGGGCACACACTCACTCACACACACACTCTAAATGGGGCAATTTTTGAGAAATCAATTAACTTGATCCATGTTTTTGGACTGTGGGAGGAAACCGGAGAACCCGGAGAAAACCCACGCAGACACGGGGAGAACATGGAAACTCCACCCAGATGGGGATTCGAACCGGGAATCCCTAGCGCTGAGAGGCGAATGTGCTAACCACTAAGCCACCGTGCCGCCTGCTTTTATTATATTTATTTGAAATAAACTTCTTAAACAGGTGGCATGTTGGCCTCTCAGCAATGGAAATCTGGGATCAAAGTGATGCTTTCAATATTAACATGCTTGTTGTTTTTCTTTTTTCCAGGTGTCTCATGACCGTGAAATCCAGGACGAGACTTTCTCTAAAGTGGGTAGAGAGTTACTAGCTGGTATAGCGACAACACATCCGTTCACCATTTCCATCCTGTTGACGCTGGTCAGGGAGACCATTGACAGAGTTGGCATGGTGGGTCTTGTTGAATTTAAAATCATAATTAAAATGATAAATCATGTGTCCTGGTATGTAATTTATATTTCTATAATTGCAAATGCAGTTTAATAACATATTTTAATTGTTAAACGAAGCTTCTTTGCTGTAATCACACACAGTTTCGAGAGGATGTGCATTATTGTGAATAAATCATGGGAAGAGGTGTTATTAGGCACGACACGTAACAGAGTACAGTTACAATTCTTTCCCTTGATTTATTTACAATAATACACAACCTTGAGTGTCTTATTATTTTTATAAAATGGTTACAAAATGCAGGTGGCATTCCCAATGTAATTTGCAGCTGTAATCGCAGCAAAAGATGGCGCTACAAAGTGGCGCTACAAAATTAACGCAAGGGGGCAGCATAATGTTTCACGCACCACTTCACACAGTTTTTTATTTCTAAAAAAAGATTAAAATATCCAATAAATTTCGTTCCACTTGACGATTGTGTCCCACACGTTGTTTATTCTTCTCCAAAAATTACAATTTCATATCTTTATGTTTAAAGCCTGAAATATGGCAAAAGTTTGAATATCGAATACTTTTACAAGGCACTATATGTGTATATGTAAGGTTATGTGATCTTCTTGGTGTTTTTTAATTTTTAATACAGCTTTATTTAACTAACTGAAAGAGAAAAAATAAAAACACCAAACAATACAACTTCCAAATATAAGTTTTGCCCTGTACACAATAGCTCTTAACACTCTTGACCACCACTCAAACCCACATTGAGGTGGTAAGACATCATGAGTACTTCTTAATGTCATTGTAATTGAAGTGACGGTGTGGAGTTGTATATAGAAACACAGACTTCATAAGACCTCATTAATAAGATATAAGTCTGTATAAATACGCACAAATATATATATATATATATATATATATATATATATATATATATATATATATATATATATATAGTTTATTTCCATTGAAAAGTAGTCTTGTTTGTTAATATCTATGATGATCAAATGAAAAAAATTGTTGGTTGTCATGATTATTGCTGAGCTCATTACTTATATTAGTCTTTGGTATGTCCACAGGTATCATTGTACTTGTTTAAGGAGCTTCCTCTGCACTTGTGGTGTCCAAACCCAGAAGAATTTGCTGTCATTCGAAGCTGGCTGTTGGATTATGAACTTCTCGCAGTTCATTGTAAAGTGGCATGCGTCATCCTAGAGGGACTTAATTGGGGATTTCAGCCTGTAAGCTTTATTTCTTACACTTATACCTTAAAGTTACACTTACACCTTAAGACTATTTACAAACGGGTTCACAGAGTCCATATTCATGCAGGAAGTACATTGCTGTTGTGACGGTTAATCTGTATCCCGTCACAAGTAGAATTATTGTGTTTGGAAAGAATACAGCATTTATTATCCAAAACTTACCTTGTATTTAAAGATCAAAGGTTTTAGCTGCAGAGATAACCTTCAGCAAGGTAGCTGGGTATTGTTTCAGGTCTAAGGGCAAATTTGGCTTGCACCACTTTATTTCAGCAGATTTTTAGAGCACCTCTCTAAACCAGCAGCTAGGGGATGGGATGCATGTCCTTTTAGAAGATATTGGTCAACTCTAGTTCTGAGTGGCCATTAGGGTGGAGTAAAAAGTGCTAATTGCGAGGTTGGTGTCAGGAAGAGACAATGTTACATAAATAACCAAATGAGGGTGAAAATTAGTAGAATGAAAGTAAATTATTATGGGTGCAGCATGCTGGAACATTATGTGGCCCCTTCTTAACCAAGTGATGCAAAACCAAAAGAGACACATATCATATAAAAGAAATATAATATGAATTATCTCAGGGCACATGCACTGCAAAAAATACCGTGGATTAAAACAGAAACCTTTACAAACAGAAACCTAGGTGGTGCTGCACTTACTACTGCACAAGTGCAACAACATTTATATTTGGGTTTTAATATAATATGATAATGTTTTATAGTATAATAATAATATAATAATAAATATAATATGAATTATCTCAGGGCACATGCATTGCAAATAATACTGTGAATAGTGCCTTTACAAACAGAAACCTAGGTGGCGCTGCACTTACTACTGTACAAGTGCAACAACAGTTACCTTTAATAAATTTGTTAAACGAAAACCCAAAGACAAAAGATCCGCATACTGACCTGGATTTAGCAGTTGTACTTACCACACTGAAACACCGACACACCCTAGGCACTCCTCTAATAGAGCGCCACCTGTCGTGACTGTTACGACAGATAGACAAGTACAACTTGGCCTATGTACTGGCCAACGCATGTCGTGGCTTCTGGCAAAAAAATGTTAGAGGCTCATGCCACCAATGGTACATTGCGATATATGACCACCCATGATCCCGTAGTGCTACGTGCTCGCTCAGTGCCCAAACACATGACTGCCAGCACCGTCAGAAAAAAGGTTCACCGTATTAAGAGTTGTAGGCAGGAACCTACAAGAGTTCAAACACTCAGACACAGATGGCAATATAAGGATATTTATTTACAGAATAGTGGCAAGTAAATAACCAGAAATAGCAGAGTATGAGCGATGGTATGAGGGGGTGGAGTCAGGGAAAGACAAGGCAGGCTCTTGAGACACCCAGTCTCTTGTGGTTCTGTTGGGTCTGGCATTTCTCTGGAATGTTATTTATCGGTACTTTACTTATTAGTAATTACTATTCATTCATTCATTATCTTCCGCTTTATCCTCTATTAGGGCCGTGGAGGGGTTCCCTATGCCCATCCAGGGAAGAACGTTTCAGGCGCTGGGTAGATACACCCAGGACAGGGTGCCAATCTATCGCTGGGCACAAACTCACTCACACAGACACGCACACATACACACTCTATATGGGGCAATTTGGAGAACTCAATTGACTTGATCCATGTTTTTGGACTGTGGGAGGAAACCGGATAACTCGGAGGAAACCCACGCGAACACGGGGAGAACATGGAAACTCCGCCCAGATGGGGATTCGAACCGGGAATCCCTAGTGCTGAGAGGAGAACATGCAAACCACTAAGCCACCGTGCTGCCTTAGCAATTACTAATTATTAAAAATTAGTAATTAAGCCAGAGTGTGTTCAACAGGTAACCTGATTATACCGATTATATTGTGCTGTGCTTATATTTAACTACATAATTCTCCATTTGTTTACTCCTGTGCATGCAAGTTTTTGCATGCAAGGTTTGCTGTATTATAATAACAAGAAAAAAATGCATTCATCATTTTATAAGTTTAAATCAACCTTTAAACCCTTAACATTATCTTTATTTGTCTTTTGTTTCAGAATGGTTGCCTTGCTCTTCAACCTGCATTGCATAATGAAGCAGCGATGTTGGTGTTAGAGGCCTATCAGAAACACCTTACAGATAAGCCGAACAGTGGAATAATCTCTGGGGGTATGAAACAGGTATGCCTAAAAAAGTTTACAGCGAACTGTTTTTTTTTCATGACCATAGGTGAGGGTAGTAATGAGTGAATAAAAGAACGAGATAGCAAATACAAGCGGCCGAAATGGATTTTCTCCGCAGGGTGGTTGGGCTCTCCCTTAAAGACAGGGTGAGAAGCTCGGTCATCCGGGAGAGACTCGGAGTGGAGCTGCTACTCCTCCACATCGAAAGGAGCCATTGAGGTGGTTCGGGCATCTGGTAAGGATGCCTCCTGGGCGCCCCCCTAGGGAGGTGTTTTAGGCAAGTCCAGCTGGGAGGAGACCCCGGGGAAGACCCAGGACACGGTGGAGGAATTATATCTCTCAGCTGGTCTGGGAAGGCCTCGGGGTTCCCCCCGTCCCCCGTAAACCCACGCGAACTCAGGGAGAACATAGACACTCCACCCAGATGAGGATTTGAACCTGGATTTCCAGCACTGAGAGGGTCCTCATTGGTTTTTTTTATTTATTCATTCATTATCTTTTCATTATGTGCCCCGTGATAGATTGGCGCCCTGTTCTGCATGTATCTGCCCAGCGTCTGAGACGTTCTCCCCTGGATGGGCATGGGGACCCCCCTGTGACTCTAATAGAGGATACAGCGGAAGATAATGGATGGATTTATTAATTTCCTCTTTTGTTTTCTGTATTGTTTGCATTTTAGATATCATATCTAGCTAATGTAATCCGTCTGGGGCCAAACACAGAGACTTCCTTTAACCAGTGGGCCTGGGACCTCGTACTGCAACTAAAGCTTCATATCTGTGAAAGAAATCTCCAGGAAGCCTGGTACCCACTGTCTTCGTCTTGTGCCATCAATGTGCCAGACCTTACAGACTCGGCAATCATGCACCCTGTTCTTAAGGCGGTCAGAGCTGGCATTCCCATTGGCTGTTTCCTGGCTTTAGGCATGAGCTCCACTGGACACAGGTCTAAAATAGTTTCATTAACAAAACTTTTAAAGTGTACAGTTCCAGTCAATAGTTTGGACACGTCCCCTTCTTGTCTCGTTGTCTATTTCCTCCACTTATCATATAGATGGACTTAGTAGTTTTACAATTATAGTCCATCTGTGTTCTTTGTTTTTGTTATTCCCTGTTGGTTCTCTGTTCTCTGTTGGTCAGGAGCATCACAGAACAGGTATCATTTGGGTGGTGGATTGTTTATTGTCAGTTCTGCAGTGACACTGATGTGATGAGGGGGTTTTAGTGCAGCAGTGCTGCTGTAGTTTCATTTTTCCAACTCAGTGACACTGCTGGGATAGGAATAATGAGTCAACCAAATAGTACCTGCTCTGTGGTGCTACTATTGGGGTCATGACCAGTAGAGGATAGAGAACAGAGTAAACTGTCCATACACAGTATCTACTGTAGTCCACAAACAGATACAGTCTGGAATTGTAGAACTACAAAGTCCATCTTCACTGTAAGTAAAACTGATACAATAAAGCAATAAAGTACAGGAGGTTGTGGCATTTTTGTGAATAAATCATGGGAAAGAGGTGGTATTAGGCACAACGCCTCTGTCCAGTGATTCATTCAAAGTAATGCACAACCTCGAATGCCTTCAAAACAATAAAAAATCAAGGTTTGATTCATAAATGTGTTTGTTAACAGCATAATCGTTAATAACCTGTTTTTTTACAACGTAATCTAGTCCGTTTTTTTATGTGAACGATGATTGCTGATTGACAGGTTTTTGGTTTTTCTAACAATCAAACTATACAAATTACATAATGCAGTTTATAGAAAACATCGAGTAAAATGTATTGTATATCATGCATTTATACGAATGTGAAACGCTGAGAGGTGTGTGACCTTCTCAGAAATGTCATGGCTAGACAAACGGCTCAGCCAATCAGATTTAAGGACCAGAACTACACATTTTATAATGTAAAATAACTGGAGCATCAAGGAGGTGTGTCCAACATTTTGACTTGTACAGTAAATATTTTAAACTGTTTAGACCTATTTAATTTTTTTTGCTGTCTTTTTTCCCGGCAGTTTGGAGAAGTTTTGCAGTGAGGGCATTCAACTGTTAAAGACCTTGGTTCAGTCCCACTGTTGCAAAGCTGCTCTCCAGGTTTTGGATAACATTTTACCCCTGGCTTATCACTGCCATTTGTACCTCATCAAAAACGAAGAGTAAGAAACATTATCTCTTGTTAAGAAACATGTTTCTGGTTGTGGGATTCAAACTGTTGAGGACAAAAACTTTCCAAGAGTTTTAAGGATGTAATGCTTAAATTAGAAAATATATGTCAAGTATTGAATAATAATAATAATATATTTTTTAAAATAATACCTTTATTGCTAACGTCATTAATATAATTTATAAACTATTACATAAATTCCTGTTTTTGTTTTGTTTATGTCTTTAAGGTTCCTGAGCTGTATACAGTTGCTGTTACAACTTATCGGTGGGACACCCCAGGGTGTAACGCAACAGGTCACACTGAAGTTTGCCCAGCATGTTATAGGCACCTCCATTAGTGAAAACCTCAATCTTCTAAAAAGCATGATTCAGGTAGTTCTTTGAGCTTTTTATTATAAAAATCGATGTGAATTAAAACGAACGTTTCGGGTGCTGGGCAGAAACACCCAGGACAGAGCGCCAACCCATCGCTGGGCACACAATCACTCACACACAGACACACACACACACACACACACACAGATACGCTCTTTATATGGGGCAATTTGGAAAATTCAATTGACCTTGATCCATGTTTTTGGACTGTGGGAGGAAACTGGAGAACCCGGAGGAAACCCACACGGACACGGGGAGAACATGGAAACTCCACCCAGATTGGGATTCGAACCAGGAATCCCTAGTGCTGAGAGAAGAACATGCTAAACACTAAGCCACCGTGCCACGCTATTATTATTACTATTATTATTATTATTATTATTATTTACAAAATGTGAATTTCTTGTTTTTTATTCTATTCTATTCTATTCTATACATATCAAAGGGTTAATATATTGAGCATCAGTTTTTGTTCCCAGTTGCTCTTGTAAACATACACAATTAAATTAAGGATAAAGATTTGATTAATAAAAAAAATGTAATTATGATGGCAAAGTTTTTTTTTTTTTAACCATTTTTCAAAACTTTTACACCCTACACAAGGCACATTGCTATTCTCCTTGCTATCTTACACCAACAGTCTATTTTCACGGCCTCGGGCTTTCTATACTTTCTCGTAAACGGTGCTCGCGAATATCATGGTCACAAGGCATGTGGTCTCGAAATGAGGTGTGTTCAGGTACATACCTGACATATTGCTGTCTTGGCAACAGAAAACACAGGTGCAACATTCATTATTATTTTGTCAGTGAAACATCAACACAGGTGTGTGTCCATTGCCACTGAATCCTGAATAAGACTAAATGCTGTTAAATATCATATACATAGTCCACACGGTGGCTTAGTGGTCAGCATGTTCTCCTCTCAGCGCTAGGGATTCGCGGTTCGAATCCCAATCTGGGTGGAGTTTCCGTATTCTCCCCGTGTCCGCGTGTGTTTTCCTCCCACAGTCCAAAAACATGGATCAAGTCAATTAAATTCTCCAAATTACCCCATGTAGAGTGCGTCTGCGTGTCTGTGTGAGTGAGTGTGTGCCCATCGATTATTGACACCCTGTCCTGTGTGTATCTGCCCCCCCGGAACCCTTATAGAGGGTAAAGCGGAAGATAATGGATGGATGAATAGTCTACACTATGCTTTGTTTTTGATTCACAGTAAAATAGAGAACCTCATTGACCACTGTACTGACTCCACTTGGCTGCACCGTTAAAATAGCATTTCGCCAAAGTCCAACCGTACCTGCTGATTAATGGCAAGGGACATGCTTATTGGTTTATTGCAAAACACACTCATAAATTAAAAAATTTGTTGTGCTTTTCCCGCTGCACAAGACCTAATTTTCCTATCTTAAAGACACACAGACACGCACTAAATCAAGCTACACAGTTGTCTAATAGGGCTCATTTTGTTGTAAGTCGGATCTTTGTAAAATAAAAATATGAGTAACTGTTTGTTTTTGTGTTCTAGTTTCACATCTTTGAAAGCTCCATGCCTAACCGTATTGGACCTGTTGCTGTTCTGGAGTTCTGGCTGCAGCTTTTTATTGAGCTGAACCTTTGGCACAGAGACAAAACTGTCCTGTCCATTTTGGATCACCTGTGCAGCGCTGCTTTTCTTTACCAGCAGGAAGAATGTCTCCACAAAATCCTCTACTGTCAGCATAAGGTAAAATATTATATATAACATTATATCATATAGGGCAAAACGGTGATTTAGTAGTTAGCACGTTCTCCTCTCAGCACTAAGGATTCCCGGTTCGAATCCCAATCTGGGTGGAGTTTCCAAGTTCGCCCTGTGTCCGCGTGGGTTTCCTCCGGGTTCTCCGGTTTCCTCCCACAGTCCAAAAACATGGATCAAGTTCAATTGAATTCTCCAAATTGCCCCATATAGAGTGTGTGTGTATGAGTGAGTGTGTGCCCAGCAATAGATTGACACCCTGTCCTGGCTGTATCTGCCCAGCGCCCAACACATTTTCCCCTGGATGGTCATGGGGGACCCCCCCGCGATCCTAATAGAAGATAAAGCGGAAGATAATAGATGGATGGATGGATTATTCATTCATTCATTCATTATCTCCCGCTTTATCCTCTAGTAGGGTCGCGGTGGGGTTCCCCATGCCCATCCAGGGGAGAACGTCTCGGGCGCTGGGCAGATAGACCCAGGACAGGGCGCCAATCCATCGCTGGGCACACACTCAACACACACACTCTATATGGGGCAATTTGGAGAATTCAGTTGACTTGATCCATGTTTTTGGACTGTGGGAGGAAACCGGAGAACCCGGAGTAAACCCACGCGGACACGGGGAGAACATGGAAACTCCACCCAGATGGGGATTCGAACCGGGAATCCCTAGCGCTGAGAGGCGAATGTGCTAACCACTAAGCCACCGTGCCGCCCTGGATGGATTATATCATATAAATATTATGTATCATGTATTTTCTCTATTTCTCTATTTAGGACTCATCACATAGAAAAATCACAAAATCACATAGATTTAATTGTTTGTTGATGTACTGGTACCATTTAAAACAGGACACCTTCAGAGGTCTTGTAAAGTCTCAGCCCTCATTAATCATGTGTTTTGCTGGCATGAGGGGGACCGTTGGTTTTCGTGGTTGTGAACAGTGTCAAGGATTCAAGGAGACTTTATTGTCAATTGCATCACATGTGGTACAAGAAATGAAAATCAAATTGTGGCTCATGGAACCATTTTTACCCTAAGCAATTTCTATTAGGATTAAAATAAAAAAAAATCTATTTAAATATCAGATTTAGAATAAAATATAAAATATGAAATATAAAATATAGCATCAGTATAAAATTAAAAATCTTATATTTAGAATATAATATATAAAATATATAATATAATATACATAAGAGCAATGTTTACTGTAGGTATAAAATAAATGGCTAAGAAAATAAAATTAGCAGCAATGTGAAGTTTTAGCAGCAGTTATATGTAGAAAAGGTCTTACCAGATCATACCAGAGTCTTACAGCTTCTAGTATAAAGCTGTTTCTTGGTCTTGTGGTTTTGCACTTAATGCTCCGTGGCCTCCTCTCTGAGGGGAGCTGGACAAAAAGACAGTGTGCTGGTTGAATGGGGTCCTTCATGATGCAGGAGGCCCTTTTCCTGCATCTGGAGGTGTATACCTACCATATGAATCGATATGTCTGCTTAGACTGCATATTATTATGCAAGGACATTAAAGCTCATCTAAGAGATGATTTTTCTTTTTCTTTTCAGAATGCTCTCGGCTATCATGGGAAAAAAGGAATGCTGTCTGCTATAATGGGATGGATTGTGGCAGGAAACATCTCTCCTTCCTTCGTTGAGGGCAATGCACTAAGTGATGAAGTATGTTTGTTGCATTTTAAATGAGAAGCATACTGTTTATCTGGGTTTTGTCATTTTTCACATTATAATTTCACTCAAGGTTCTCCTCTGGGTTCTCCGGTTTCCTCCCACAGTCCAAAAACATGGATCAAGGTCAATTGAATTCTCCAAATTGCCCCATATAGAGTGTGTCTGTGTGAGTGAGTGTGCCCAGAGATAGATTGGCGCCCTGTCCTGGGTGTATCTGCCCAGTGCACAAGACATTCTCCCCTGGATGGGCATGGGGAACCCCCCCATGACCCTAATAGAGGATAAAGCGGAAGATAATGGTTGAATGGATGGATAAATGCACTTATAAATGAAACTTTTTTTTTTTTATTATAGTGAGTTTGTAATCGTTTTATAAAAGCAATAAGGCACTCGAGGTTGTGTATCATTGTGAATAAATCACGGAAAACCCCACCGCGACCCTAGTAGAGGATTAAGCTGAAGATAATGAGTAAATGTATTTTAAATATCTGAGTGAAACTGTAAAATGCATTAAAGTTTGTTCCTTTCTAACTCTTCTGTTGTGATTTGATTTTAGGTCTGGTTTGCTTGGACAGTTTTGAACACAGAATCAATATTTGAGGAAGACTCGCAGTTACGCCATTGCATAGAGCGTGAGCTCCTGCTAAATCCTGCCATCACACCAGACCAGGCGCTCAAGGTGTAGTGACTTGTCTTTAAAACATGTTTTTGCAAGATAACCAGCTCCATAAGGAAATATTGGTGATCTATAGTGCCATCAAAGTATTCCTCTTACACATTTTGTGTTATTACAACCCGAAATTGAAATCAACTGAATTTAAATGACACATGGATTTGGTAATGATGCTGGGGTGTAAGGCAGGATAAAGTGCAAATGACTTTTCCATTAATGAATCTGGCTTTGTATGTAAGCTTATCAGACAAAAGTTTGGCCATGCCTCATAGTTGCTCCATTGTATATTCACTTACCATATAGATGGACTTACCATATTATAGACTCTAGGACATCTGCTTGTTTTGTTAGTCCTCTGTTGGTTCTCTGTTCTCTATTGGTCAGGAGCTTCACAGAACAGGTAGAATTTGGGTGGTGGATTGTTTATTGTCAGTTCTGCAGTGACACTGATGTGGTGAGGGGGTTTTAGTGCAGCAGTGCTGCTGTACAATTTCATTTGAAGACCCCACAAAGAAAACAAAGGGGACGTATACAGCATGTACTGTAGTCCACAAACAGATGGACTACAGTCTGCTATTGCATAGCTACAAAGTCCATCTTTACAGTAAGTGGAAATGGGAACATGGAAAATAAGTGGAGCACAAAGGAGGTGTGTCCAAATGTCTGACTGGTCGTGTATGTCTTCAAATTAATATCCAATATTTTACTTGCTTTATTTTTTTTATTTTTAGAAAGCTCAGGCTCACTTAAAGCTGGATGTGGTTCCTAGCTTGCAAAGACTTATGATATATCGGTGGGCTCAGCAGGCGCTGGTTACACCAGCAGATCACCCACTGCTGCCTCTCATCTGGCAAAAATTCTTATACCTCTACCTTCATCGGCCTGGCCCTGAATTTGGGTGAGTTACTACTGTTTAAGTACATTTTATTTAAAGTATTTCAATTTTGACTTTTTTTAAACTTTAGTACTGTTTTTTCTTCTCATTCAATTGTGTATTTCTAATAAAAAAACGGTAGTTTGTCCAGTTGCGACATTATTGACAATAACATACATCTCTTACCGCTTCACATTTTAAACAATACACTCTTTTAAATCAGGTACCATACAAGGAAATACAGAACAATATAAACAGTGAGCTGACTCCTAATAAGCACTAAACCTGTTGCGGCTGTTGTTTATAAATTGCGTTATGTAATATGGCCACTAGATGGCACTTTTTGATTTTAACAGAACTCTTATCAGTATCCCGTAACTCAAAGCAATCAAAGTTGGCTTTAAAAAATAGATTAGATTACCACGCAAAAGACCATCCATCCATCCATTATCTTCCACTTTATCCTCTACTAGGGTCGCGCTGGGGTTCCCGAAGCCCATCCAGGGAGAACGTTTCGGGCGCTGGGCAGATACACCCAGGACAGGGCGCCAATCTATCGCTGGGCACACATTAACTTACTTACATAGATACACACACACTCTATATGGGGTAATTTGGTAAATTTAACAGACCTTGATCCATGTTTTTGGACTGTGGAAGGAAACCGGAGAACCCGGAGGAAACCCACGCGGACACGGGGAGAACATGGAAACTCCCACATTGGGATTCGAAACGAGAATCCCTAGTGCTGAGAGGAGAACATGCTAACCACTAAGCTGGCATGCCGCCCCCGTGCGGGTGTCCCAATTTGTTAAATCATAAATATAAGTGCATTTATGAATCAAACCTTTTACAGTATTTATATATAAATCTGTGTTAGTATAGACACTTAAATTTAACAACTATATAAACAAAATAACTTTCTTTTAAACATCATGGCATGTACAGTCATGGCCAAAAATTTTGAGAATTATACAAATATAAACTTTTACAAAGTCTACTGCTTCAGTTTTTATAATGGCAATTTTCATATACTACAGAATGTTATAAAGAGTGATCAGCTTAACGGCAATCAATTGCAAGGTCAAAATTTGAACTTTATCCCCCAAAACACATTTCAACTTCATTGTAGCCCTGCCTTAAAAGGACCAGCTAACATCGTTTCAGTGATTGCTCCATTAACACAGGTGTGAGTGTTGATGAGGACAGGGCTGGAGATCAATTTGTCATGATTAAGTAAGAATGACATCACTGGACACTTTAAAAGGAGGCTGTTGCTTGGCATCATTGTCTCTTCTGTTAACCATAGTTATCTCTAAAGAAACACGTGCAGTCACCATTGCACTGCACAAAAATGGCCTAACAGGGAAGAGTATTGCAGCTAGAAAGATTGCACCTCAGTCAACAATCTATTGCATCATCAAGAACTTCAAGGAGAGAGGTTCCTTTGTTGCCAAAAAGGCTCCAGGGCACCCAAGAAAGACCAGCAAGCGCCAGGACCGTCTCTTATAAGGGTTTCAGCTGCGGGATCGGGCTACCAGCAGTGCAGAGCTTGCTCAGGAATTGCAGCAGGCAGGTGTGAGTGCATCTGCGCGCACTGTGAGGTGGAGACTCTTGGAGCAAGGTCTGGTCTCAAGGAGTGCAGCAAAGAAACCACTTTTCTCCAGTAAAAACATTAGGGACAGACTCATATTCTACAAAAGGTACAGGGAGTGGACTGCTGAGGACTGAGCTAAAGTCATTTTCTCTGATGAATCCTCTTCTGATTGTTTGGGACATCTGAAAAACAGCTTATTCGGAGAAGACGAGGTGAGCGCGACCACCAGTCTTGTCTCAGGCCAACTGCAAAGCATCCTGAAACCATTTATGTGTGGGGTTGCTTCTCACCCAAGGAAATCGGCTCTCTCACAGTCTTGCCTAAAAACACAGCCATGAATAAATAATGGTACCAGAATGTCCTCTGAGAGCATTTTCTCCACACCATCCAAAAGCAGTTTGGTGATCAACAATTATTTTTCAAGCATGATGGAGCACCTTGCCATGAAGCAAAGGTGATAACTACATGGCTCAGGGAACAAAACATAGAGATTTTAGGTCCATGGCCTGAAAACTCCCCAGATCTTAATCCCATTGAGAACTTGTGGACAATCATCAAGAGACGGGTGGACAAACAAAAACCTACACATTCTGACAAAATGCAAGCATTGATTGTGCAAGAATGGACTGCTATCAGTCAGCATTTGGTCCAGAAATTGATTGAAAGCATGCCAGGGAGAATTGCAGAGGTCCTGAAGAAGAAGGGTCAACACTGCAAATATTGACTTGCTGCATTAACTCATTCTAATTGTTGATAAAAGCTTTTGTTACCCATAGTATGATTGCAATTATATTTTTGTATGTGATAAAAATATCTGACAAACACACATAAAAACCAGAGGGCAGCAGATCATGTGAAAATATAATATTTGTGTCATTTTTAAAACTTTTGGCCATGACTGTAAGATACGGCACGGTGTCTTAGCGGTGAGCACATTCGCCTCTCAGCACTTGGGATTCCCGGTTCGAATCCCCATCTGGGTGGAGTTTCCATGTTCTCCCTGTGTCCGCGTGGGTTTCCTCTGGGTTCTCTGGTTTCCTCCCACAGTCCAAAAACATGGATCAAGGTCAATTGAGTTCTCCAAATTGCCCCATATAGAGTGTGTTTGTGTGAGTGAGTGTGTGCCCAGCGATAGATTGGCGTCCTGTCCTGGGTCTATCTGCCCAGTGCCCGAGTTCTCCTCTGGATGGGCATGGGGAACCCCGGACCCTAAGAGGGTAAAGCGGAAGATAATGGATGGATGGATGGGCATGTAAGATATGTTATGTCATGCTAACATTCAGTGTATATTAATCATAATTGTATTTATTTATTCCTTTAGTCTAAAAGCAGAGGGTTGTATCGGAAGGCGCTACTTCCATAGTGCTGCACACATTTCTCTGCTGAAAGACCTTAAGCAACGACTGTCAGTTATGTGTGACTTTCACCATGTTGCTGGTAAGGCCCTGATTGTGCCGGGTCCATCTGCTGACACACAAACTGAGGTGGGTGTTACACCAGAGCCTCCTATGACTCAGTACAAGACCTCTCAGGAGCTACATATTGAACTTGTTCGGTATGTTCATATCTTTTGCTGCATCACTCTAAACTATATTTGTAGCCGTCGACACTCAATAATAATTGTTTTATTTAAATTAACTTGGGATGCACCAATATCACTTATTGTCTGGCCAAGTATAGTTGGGTAATGCGGATACTGTGTACCAGTATGAGTAAAATAAGATAAGATGACCTTTAATTATCCCACAAGGGGAAATTGGCATCCGTACAGAACCTTTAAAAACATTGAAAGTTGTTTAGAAAGTTGGATGTTTAGGAAATATAGAAGCACAATTGGAACACGAATATCTTGCCAACATCTGAAAAGTGTGAAGTCATGTATATTTACACTTGTACCAAAATGTTTCATTTACCCTTTAATAAAATTAAATGCATATTATTATGTTTTAATATGTTTTTGGGGTTTAAGCTAAAGTAATAAAAAGTAATGTAATAAAAAGTATTTGTGTAATATTGCTATTTAAAAATATATATATTTTGTATTTTTGGCAAGACTTTTCAGTGCATTTGCATTATGGATTGAAGACGAAAACCTACAAAAACAGGAGTTGTATCTGCCATCATTACCAATGCAGTACAATCCCCATTGTCTGGCAAAGATTATGCAGGGTCAGCAGGTAAGTGCCTTTCCAATCCTTATAGAACATAGAACAAAAAGGTAAGGAAATAAATGTTCAAATAAATGTTTAAACTAAAGCCATACTTTTTAAAGCCTTAAAATTGGCATTTGGATGAGCATTAAAATAATAGTTAATAATTTTGCTGAAAGGCGGCACGGTGACTTAGTGGTTAGCATGTTCGCCTCTCAGCGCCAGGGATTCCTGGTTCGAATCCCCATCTGGGTGAAGTTCTCCCCGTGTCTGCGTGGGTTTCCTCCGGGTTCTCCGGTTTCCTTCCACAGTCCAAAAACATGGATCAAGTTAATTAATTTCTCAAAAAAAATTGCCCCCTATAGAGTGTGTCTGTGTGAGTGAGTGTGTGCCCAGCGATGGATTGGCGCCCTGTCCTAGGTCTATCTGCCCAGCGCCCGAGCCGTTCTCCCCTGGATGGGCATGGGGAACCCCACCGCGACCCTAATAGAGGATAAGCGGGAGATCATGAATGAATGAATGAATTTTGCTGAAATGCATAATAGTGAATAATGAATTTGTCAGAAGTTTTCTGTTGGGTTTAGATCTGGACTCAGTTGGCTATTTCATTATTTCAATGTTTAGTTTCAAATAACTGCTTTACCCTTCTGTTTTGTATGTGTATGTGCAACACTGAGTGATATTGTTCATAGATGGCGCTTTGACAGTTTTTATTTATGAAGTATTTAATATATGTATTAATAGTCTTTTAAAAATATGATTTTTCTAAGCTGCATGTATGGCAGTTCTAACTGAGTGCATTATACAAATGTATACATCCTTTTATTTAGATTAGATCAGATTCAACTTTATTGTCATTGCGCAGTATACAGTTACAGAGGCAATAATATGTATTTATCATCCAACCAAAAGTGCAATAAATAATATTATTTACATAAGATGCAGTGAATACTTAAGTGAGTACTCATGTGTATTAAATATAAGTTAAATATATATTTATAATATATATTCTAATAATATATATTACTATATATAGGTTATAGAATGAATATATATATATATATATATATATATATATATATATATATATATATATATATATATATATATATATATATATATATATATATCTGAGATAGGTGGCACGGTGGCTTAGTGGTTAGCACGTTCGCCTCTCAGCGCTAGGGATTCCCGGTTCGAATCCCCATCTGGGTGGAGTTTCCATGTTCTCCCCGTGTCTGCGTGGGTTTTCTCCGGGTTCTCCGGTTTCCTCCCACAGTCCAAAAACATGGAACAAGTTAATTGAATTCTCAAAATTGCCCGCTATAGAGTGTGTCTGTGTGAGTGAGTGTGTGCCCAGCGATGGATTGGCGCCCTGTCCCCCCCCCCCCCCCCCCCCCCCCCCCCCCCCCCCCCCCCCCCCCCCCCCCCCCCCCCCCCCCCCCCCCCCCCCCCCCCCCCCCCCCCCCCCCCCCCCCCCTCCCCTGGATGGGCATGGGGAACCCCACCGCGACCCTAATAGAGGATAAGCGGGAGATAATGAATGAATGAATGAATATCTGAGATATACAGCACTAAATAGAGGTTATTAGATATATATATATACATATGCATAAATATATAAAAAACATATATTAAACATATAAAATTATTTGTTTTTAGGGACTGTGGATTGAGTACATTGACATGAATAGGGTCCAACACGAACTGATAGAAGTTTCTACCTTATGGACAAAATTTAGAAGGACACCTTCATCTTCCAAGAAAAGCAACAACTCCACTGACCACATCGGCCCTCATACTGGTTTGTACAACCTTGTTAATTGTTTTGCAGTTAGAATAATTTAAATTGTATGCTTAATGCGGCAGAATTTTATTATATATTTTGTACAGACTTTTATATTGCTATGTTGCTTGGCATTTTTGTTTTAAAGATGCTTTTTTTTCCCCAGCATCCACGTGTTATAATATATTTTACACTATTCAGTGTAAACTGGTCAACCTCTTCTTTCTGTAATTAGTACTTGTTTTCTTGCAATTCAGCTTTCTTTTTCCGTCAGTGTAGCAGTGTATGTATAGATGAAGGAAGGGGGGGGGGGGGGTAAAGGTGAGCCTTCAAGCCCCAGTATTGCAATTCTCCTTATTTCTATTTGCATAATAATAATCAGTATAAAATGGGGAGTTCCGGTCTGTATCAATGCGTGGTTAAACATAATTTGAAATCATATACAGAATTAGGGTGGCACGGTTGCTTAGTGGTTAGCACGTTTGCCTCTCAGTGCTAGGGATTCTCCCCATGTCTGTGTGAGTTTCCTCCGGGTTCTCCGGTTTCCTCCCACAGTCCAAAAACATGGATCAAGTCAATTGAGTTGTCCAAATTGCCCCATATAGAGTGTGTATGTGTGAGTGTGTGTGCCCAGCGATAGATTCGCACCCTGTCCTGGGTGTATCTGCCCAGTGCCCGAGATGTTCTCCCCTGGATGGGCATGGGGAACCCCCCTGCGACACTAATATAGGATAAAGTGGAAGATAACAGTTGGATGGATATAAAGGATTAATAAATACAGATTTATACAGATTTAATTTAAACATTGAGCAATTTCCGTTAAGCACCAAATTGGTATCCCGTTGCTTACCAGACTACTTAATTTTGCAGAGGACCTGTTTAATAATTTTGATTTAAATAATAAGGTTTATGTGTGTTATTTTACAGCAGGAGAGGAAATACTCAGCAATATGAAGCAACTTGATACTCCCCAACATGCATTACTGTTGGTTCCCATGAAAGCTCCAGTCCCAGAAATTCCTACTGACATCCTTTTGGATGTGAAAAAATCTGCTTTTCTCATCCAGGAAGATTTGACAAAACTGCAACACCATGCTAAGTAAGATTTCTTGATTGACGTCTTAGAGATTTAGCCTCCATAATTATATTGCATATGATAGAGTTGATGTTTCAACTCTTATTATATATTTATGCACAAATTTAGTCATTATAACCATCAAGTGCTTTACAGTGTTTTAATCCTAAACTGCCAAAGAACACGCTCAGGTGATGGTGGCAACCCGGTGTTGTTTATTTTAAGAAAAATACCTTGTAAGGACCAAGGTGCAGTGGGAATTCATTCATTCATTATCTTCAACTTTATCCTCTATTAGGGTCGCGGGGGGGATTTCTCATGCCCATCCAGGGGAGAACGTTGCGGGCGCTGGACAGATACACCTAGAACAGGGTGCCAATCTATCGCTGGGCACACACAGACATGCACACATACACACTCTACATAGGGCAATTTGGAGAACTCAATTGAATTAATACATGTTTTTGGACTGTGGGAGAAAACCGGAAAACCCGGAGGAAACCCACGCGGACACGGGGAGAACATGGAAACTCCACTCAGATGGGGATTCGAACCGGGAATCCCTAGTGCTGAGAGGAGAACCTGCTAACCACTAAGCCACCGTGGGTATAGTGGGAATTCATTCTCCTTATTCGATCGGGCAGTGCAATATATTTTTTTATTGCTTACAATGATTGTTGTTTGTCATATAATGAAAGTATGTTAATGTAACTTGTTTTCCAGGTTGGCAGCAGTGCGAAAGGCACAGCAGATCGCACTGGACAATGAGTTACTGAAGGTTTTGCCTCAGCTGTATACCAATTGTGAGAAGCAGCTCTCTATGCAATTAGAGTGCAAAGGAAAAGGTGGCCAGTCCTGTCAGGGTGCAGCACACATGAATTTAAAGGTGTGTATAGACCCAGCCATGTAACATACTGTAGCAGGTATTTCGTTCATTCTAGGAAAATACTATTTTGTATTCAGAACAACATAATTTGCTTTTTTTTGTTAAATTGTCCAGTACACAGGCATGCACAAACTGGAAGGAGTACAGAATCAAATCCAGACATTCAAGAGTGACATCAAACAACTAAAGGAGGATGCACTTAAGCCTGTCTCTCAGGGTCTCGCCAAGGCAGCCACTCATACGGACAATTTTATTACGTCAGTGCACCACATACTCATCCTTTTTCTTCCGAGCTGTTGCTATTTGTTGTGTGTGTTTTTCTTTTTTTGTAATATATGTCAACATTTTGTATTGCAATGGACAGTCGATAGTAGCAAAAGCATTTACTGTTAACTGACTGCTTTACCTTAGCCTCTCCTATAACAGAGCTCCGCATGCAGGGACTGCTGCTCCGCCATGTGTCTATTGGAGTGGCAGCGAGCACCCATTTGGGGCCTGAGTGCCGGTTAGCATGTATAGCGACTTTACATAGGGTGACATAGGGTGTTGTGGTGCTTGCGGCCACCCAGAATGACACATGCTCCAATAGTCCTCAAGTGACTGTTCATGATCAAAACCGAAAAACTGTACAGTAACAGTAAATTATTGGGCTCAATGCTGGGAACATAATTGGCTCCACATACATAACCATATGGTGTTGATCTGTTATTCACTACACCTTCACTAAGTATAGATACAGTATGTTCATTTGTGATGGCACACTGCATGATCTTTATTTGCTTTTTCAGGACACTTGTCAGTCTGTACAAGTTAAATCCATTGCCAGCAATGCGAAAGGTGGGAGTTGCAGCCTTTTACCAAATTGTGTCTTTATTTAATGAGGACACTGAGAGACATCCACCCACGTGCCATGTTTTCTCTACCTGTTTGGAGGCTTTAGGTCAGGTATGTGGTAATTATTTGTTACAGTGGTGTGTTTTATTATACAGTTGGAGCATGGTACGCGTTAGGATGTTGGGTTATCAATCTGAAGGTTGTGGGTTCAAATCCCAGGTCCACTGAAATTACCAATGTGAGTCCTTGAGCAAGACCCTTAAACGTCATTGCTTCAGGGATGCTGTATCAACTCTGTTTTCTGACCCCAATCAAGTTGTATGGTCAAACCAATACTTGTAAATCACTTTGGATAAAAGTGTCTGCAAAATGACCAAATGACAGCAAAATACGTAAAATTGAGTGGTGCATAACATACTCCAAAAGTAAAATGCAGTCTCTAACTGCAAATTGAACACATGATCATTACACAATATGTACATTGATGTCCTGCACTGTTAATCTTCTGTCCTCATCCTGTTGGATCTCTTGGCAGCTTTTAAAACAGTAAATCATCAGATTCTACTGTCTACGCTATTTGAATTAGGTTTTCTGATACAATACTTGAATGGTTTCGGTCCTATCTCACAGGAAGGACCTTCAAATTGTCAATGGGAACGGGGAGATTTCTAACTTTCACCAAGTACTAACTGGTGTTCCTCAGGACTCTGTACTTGGTCCCCTTCTCTTTTTGGTTCTATAAATTCTATAGTGTAGCTGAATTCTTCCTTAACTACTTCTTCCTTAACTATTGTGGTGTTCTTATTTGTAAGTTGCTTTGGATAAAAGCATCTGCTAAATGACTAAATGTACAGTGCATCCGGAAAGTATTCACAGCGCTTTACTTTTTCCACATTTTCTTACGTTACAACCTTATTCCAAATTGTATTACATTAATCTCTTTCCTCAAAATTCTACTCAAAATACCCCATTATGACCATGTGAAAAAAGTTTTCTTGAGAGTTTTGAAAATGTATTAAAAATAAAAACTAAAAAATCACATTTACATAAGTATTCACAGCCTTCGCCATTAAGCTCAAAATTGAGCTCAGGTGCATCCTGTTTCCACTGATCATCCTTGAGATGTTTCTACAGCTTAAATGGAGTCCACCTGTGGTAAATCCAGTTGATTGGACATGATTTGGAAAGGCACACACCTGTCTATATAAGGTCCCATAGTTAACTGCATGTCAGAGGGCAAACACGAAGCATGAAGTCAAAGGAATTGTCTGTAGACCTCCGAGATAAAATTGTCTCGAGGCACAAATCTGGGGAAGGATACAGAAAAATTTCTGCTGCTTTGAAGGTCCCAATGAGCGCAGTGACCTCCATCATTCGTAAATAGAAGAAGTTTGGAACCACCAGGACTCTTCCTAGAGCTGGCCGGCCGTCTAAATTGAGCAATCGGAGGAGAAGGGCCTTGGTCAGGGAGGTGACCAAGAACCCGATGATTACTCTGTCAGAGCTCCAGTGTTCCTCCGTGGAGAAAGAAGAACCTTGCAGTGGGACAACCATCTCTGCAGCAATCCACTAATCAGGCCTGTATGGCAGAGTGTCCAGGCAAAAGCCACTGCTTAAACGGCACAAGGCAGCCCGTTTGGAATTTGCCAAAAGGCACCTGAAGGACTCTCAGACCATGAGAAACAAAATTCTCTGGTCTGATGAGACAAAGATTGAACTATTTGGTGTGAATGCCGGGCATCATGTTTAGAAGAAACCAGGCACTGCTCATCACAAGGCAAATACCATCCCTACAGTCAAGCATGGTTGTGGCAGCATCATGCTATGGGGATGTTTTTCAGCAGAGAAACTGGCAGACTAGTCTGGATAGAGGGAAAGATGAATGCAGCAATGTACAGAGACATCCTGGATGAAAACTTGCTCCAGAGCGCTCTTGACCTCAGGCTGGGGCGACAGTTCATTTTTCAGCAGGACAACGACCCGAAGCACACAGCCAAGATCTCAAAGAACTGGCTTTAGGACCACTCTGTGAATGTCCTGTAGTGGCCCAACCAGAGCCCAGACTTGAATCCGATCGAACATCTCTGGGGAGATCTGAAAATGACTGTGCACAGACGTCTCCCGTCCAACCTGATGAAGCTTCAAAGGTACTGCAAGGAAGAATGGGCAAAACTGCCTAAAGATAGGTGTGCTAAGCTTGTGGCATCATATTCAAAAAGACTTGAGGCTGTAGTTGCTGCCAAATGTGGTTCTACAAAGTATTAAGCAAAGGCTGTGAATACTTATGTAAATATGATTTCTTTGTTTTTTAATTTTAATAAATTTTCAAAACTCTCAAGAAAACTTTTTTCACATGGTCATAATGGGGTATTTTGTGTAAAATTTTGAGGAAAAAGATTAATTTAATACAATTTGAAATAAGGCTGTAACGTAACAAAATGTGGAAAAAGTGAAGCGCTGTGAATACTTTCCGGGTGCACTGAAAATGTAATTCTGCCTGGCAACTGAGCCTTGGCTCCCACTGTCTTCTACTGAGCCTTGGTCCTCCCACCCATAATTTCTTTCTTAAAAACCCAACATAATCTCTGAGTGTTTCCTTGCCACTGTGTGGCTTGTTCTTTGGGGGTTCTGGCATTGTAAAGCTACTATGAAAAAATGTACTATTATATATTGTTCTTTCACTTGTCAAAGTGAAAGGTGACTTAACAGGGGGTGGGGCTGGTGGAAGGAATGTGAACCAGAGACAGGAGTTCATCACCGAACAGACTTTATCGTCAACAGCAACACGTTTACATTAAACCATACCAGGCTCTCTATAAACATGCAGTGTCCACCTTCATTCCATCTCATGGTCAGTCTCTCTCCCTGCAACATGTAATGTTCTAAGTTTTAGGGGGTCACACTTCATTAGGTAGAGCCGAAACAGATTAATTAACCGTAATCAAAGTCTATTATCGGCGGCTCTGCTTCTCCTCCCCCAGCGCCACAGCACTCCTGCCACACTCACAGTCAGGCTTTATATAAAATTTTTTTATTCTATGTTTAAATTTTGGGTGGCTTAGTGGTTAGCACATTGTCTTCTCAGCACTAGGGATTCCCGATTCCATCAAGTCCCCCCCCCCCATTATATGTCATATTTTTTTTCTTTCTTCTGCTATGTTATTTGAAGTATGTATGTATACCTGTTGACACCTGCACCAAAAAAATCATTGTACTTCTAGTACTTGAGGTACTAAAGATTGTGATTCTGAGGCTTGTGATCAGAGATTTCACACATGGTTTGAATTTAAAACAGGACTTGGACACCAGCTTATTGAATGAAGACTTGCAATTTTTTTTTCTCTTTTTAGATCAAGAGAAAGCAAACAGTAGTTAAACTGAACACTTACCTGCATTTGTGCAAACACATTTCCCCCTGATTAACACAGAGTAGTGTTTCTGAATCTAGAAATTAATTAGAACCTCCCAAAACATTTGCTTTGTGTTTACATTTTGCATTTTGTCTGCTGTAATGACTATAATTACTTTAAATAGTTACCCAGGGTACTTACATATCTGGACATTTTTAAATATGTATATAATGTGATGTTGTATAAAACTACTTAAATTCATTAACAGATTTTTATTTCCCTGATTACAGGTCTTTATTAAAGACACTCAAACGGAGTGCAGGCAGATGCTGAAAATAATCCTGCAGAACAGACGCCTGTGTAACTTTCTAATTCCTTACTTTACCCCCAATTCTTCACCTTCAGAACTAGTGGATATGTACAAGGAAGTGGTGGAACAATTTAAAAGAGACCCGTGTGATGTCATCTTTATGCTTCTTTCAAAAGTAGGTCTTTTATTGTTTTAATTGTAAACGTAATAAAAAAAAAAACACTGGTAGTAATTGGAGAAATCCAATAAAATATATCTCTTTTCTTTAATACCACAGTTTTTATTAGCTTGTTCTTTTAAAATATCCTTTTTTAGTATAAAATATAAATGCAGTATAAATGAAAACCATAAAAAATGTAATAAATTAATTATTGAGTTCAGGTGTTCAGTTCCATCGCAATGTGTATATAACATCAAGCATTTAGCTATGCATTTTGACCAATTTTATGTATGCCCAGTGCACAAAGTAAATTCTATAATAATATGGTCTGGTGAGTTTAATGTGGACGGATGTTAATGACCCACACAGAGCCTGGGCTACAGATCCTGACCATTAGAGAACAGAATGAAGGGGACTACCATAAAATGTACTGTTGTTCACAAACAGATAGACAGCAATCTATACTTGTAAAACTACAAAATCTATCTTTATGTTAAGTGGATAAATGGACAATCAGTGAAACAAAAAGGGGATGTGTCCAAGCTTTTACCACTTTTGTCACATTGTGCACCTTGTGAATGAAGCTAATGTGTATAAAACTGAAGGTAACTCTAGTATAGTTGTTCTTTATCTACTAATATTTGTTTATTTGTATAAAAATTGTACTTTGGATTAAATGTATCACATTTGGTACAAACCTATACCAAAATGTACAAACCTTGTAAAAACCTTTCTAGTTGTAGCTGCAGCGTTCTGCATGTATTAGGACATTTCAAAGATACATGACAATCATCTAACACTGAGTTAATTCAGGCACTCAACACAAATAATATTTAGACATGCAATCCTAAAGTCATAAACAGACATAATCCAAGAGAAGACTGTGCTTTCAATCAAGACATCGTCTTAATTTAGTACATTGTAACTCTTATTATAGTTATTTGTGATAACTATAAAGCTAGATGTCGTAAGTGACATCGTAAGTATGTTAGTGTACCTTTTTCAGTAGGTTAGGTCTTTGCAGTCCTATCTAATATTGATTATATATATATATTATATAGATTATATGTGTTATATGTTGAATCCCATGTGTTTTACAAATAATTTAAATTTATTTTTAAGGTTATTTAATATACGTGATATTTTATTAAACAATAAAATTTCTTTTTTTTCCTCTTTGTTTTTCCAGTTTGACCTGCAACAGTGGCTCTTCAACACTCATCCAAGCTTCACAGATAGAAGTGCTCTAATAGAACTAATCCATTTGGCACTTACTGCTTGTGGAATTGAGCCTAAGCCAGAGCTCTCCATGTCTTTTAAACTTCTTTGCAAGCACTGGGCATGCCTGCTAATCTACCAGTTTCCTGACCATTACAGTGACTTCTTAAGACTTTTTTCACAGAGTAAGTTTAATGTTTGTTTAGGATTTTGTCATACACTTACAATAACTATACATTATAATACAACACCAAGTGAGATTATAGCATGATTAGTTTTTTTTCCATATTTTTTTTCTATTAAATGCATCTCTCTGTTCATGACCGATAAGCTTATTCTGTTCTTTTTAATTATAAACAATATAATTGTTTTTATTAAATATATATATATTTTGTAAATATATGCAGGTAGCTCCCAGCAAATTCTCAGCGTGGAGTGCTGGAGGACTTCACTGCAGGTGCTTGGTTGCTGCAGTAGTAATATGAACAACTCCTCCTCCATACAGCTGACCCTACTCTCATCCCAACTGGTAACTTTCTAATGCTACTTTTAATAAACTTGGTTCCACATATTGTAGTAAGTGAAGTATGACCAATAAGTTTATGTAATGAGTTTTAACCATGCAGGCAGATTTATATAACATTTTAACTTTATTTCAATCCTTCCCAATTAGTCATATCAGTGTGGACACTGGAAATGGAAAGTGGAAGATATGGTGTTCCTAATGAAAGTCTCATTAAGAACACCATACAAGGAAAAACGACTGCAGCTGTACCATGTTATAGTGTTTTGGAAATATATTGAGGAACTTATGATTGCAATCACAACAACACAAGCCAGTTAAAGCTGAAACGTAGTGATTGGCTATGTTGCATTACTGCACCAAATGCAGTGTAACTGCTTTAATGATGCTAATAAAATGAGAAGATACGGTCCTTAAATCTGATTGGCTGAGCTATTTGTTTAGTCATGACATTACTGAAATTACCACACACCTCTGACCACTTCACATTTATATCAATGTGTGATATATAATACATTTTTAAATCATAAAGTACAGATTAATCTAAATAGCCAGGTGATTCCCGATGACCACTTACCCTGTTTAGACTGTCTTTTATAAACTGCATTTTTTTTGCCATTCTATTTGGCCACCAGATGGCAGTTTTTGATTGTTGGAGAAACCCGAATCCTATTACTCAGCGATCAGGGTTTACTTTGCAAAGATTAACTTCTAATAAACACATTCATGAATCAGACCATGTTTTTTTATAGTAGTATTTGTAACAATTTTATAAAAGCAATAAGACACTCGAGGGTGTGCATTAATGTAAAAAAATAACGGGAAAGAGTACTGAACACCGCTTCGCATCGTGTCTTATAGCACCTCTTTCCTGTGATTTATTCACAATTATTAATGCCCTCCAGTACCTCATTGCATTAATGTAAGTATATATATACAAGTTATTATTTGGCTGAATATGGAATGCGGGCGGCACGGTGGCTTAGTGGTTAGCACATTCGCCTGTCAGCACTAGGGATTCCCGGTTCGAATCCCCATCTGGGTGGAGTTTCTATGTTCTCCCCGTGTCTGCGTGGGTTTCCTCCGGGTTCTCCGGGTTCTCCGGTTTCCTCCCACAGTCCAAAAACATGGATCAAGTTAATTGAATTCTCAAAAAATTGCCCCATATAGAGTGTGTCTGTGTGAGTGAGTGTGTGCCCAGCGATGGATTGGCGCCCCGTCCTGGGTCTATCTGCCCAGCGCCCGAGACTTTCTCCCCTGGATGGACATGGGGAACCCCACCGCGACCCTAATAGAAGATAAGCGGGAGATAATGAATGAATGAATGAATGAATGAATATGGAATGCAAGTTTTAAATAATAACAGAGCAGAGTAATATTAGGCAGCAGAATTCAGATTATTTTAATTTTACCTCATTAAGCCATTTTTTTTCTGCTATGAATGTGCTCTTATATTTGCAAGCAAATAGTTATTCATTCGATTTTTCATTTAAAGATTGTCTTTTTCTTTTGACTTCTTTTCCAACTGCACTGAGACATAAATGTGTATAACCTTTTTAAACCACAGTTTATCTGTGTTGTCCCTTTTTATTCTCACCAGGTTGATGAAACAATAGGATGGCTTACTGGCTACTTCTCTGGACTCCGTTTGCACAAAAGTGATTTCCGTAGCTTTGGCCTGCTCTCCAAATGGAAGCCATACATTGAGGAAATCAAGGTTTTTTGGGCGTATCTGGTTAATTACCTTATTGATATGGAGTTGAACAACCACAGCGAGGAACCAGTAGGAAGTGCAAAATTTGTCAATGGTAAAAAAAATAAAAATTATAATTTTGACTAATTAAGACCTATATTTGTTTTTTAAATTATTAAATGAAAGCTTTTTAAATGTGGATTTAATGAAGTACTAATGCGATATAATTACACTGCAAAGTTATGTGAAATTAGATTTTGTGATTGACTGCGTTCAGATATAGGCAGTAATTGTTCAAATTAAGACCAGTATTTTAGGTCATTGTGGGTGTGGTAGATCAGTGCTTTGGGTGTTGGGCTATCAATCTGAAGGTTGTGGGTTCAAATCCCAGGCCCTGAAGTTATTGATGTGGGTCCTTGAACAAATCTCTTAAACCTTATTGCTCCAGGGATGCTGTACAAACCCTGTGTTCTAAACAAACTAATATTAATGATATATTAACTTCAATAATATTGTACCAACAAATATATTGGTAATTACAGTGCCTTAACCCAGGAGTCAATGTGGGTTTTCTCTGGATTTTCCTATTTCCTCACAAAGTCCAATAACATGAATTAAAATTCGCTGCTCTAAATTGCCCCTATGTACTGTGTGTGTAAGTTACTATGTGCCCAGCGATGGATTGGGTGTTCTGTCAAGCAATGTTTTTCCTGGATGGACATGGGAGAACCCACCCTAACAGATAATCAAGCATGATAAATGAGAATGTTTATTTATTTATATATATATATATACATACATACATACATACATACATACATATATATATATATATATATATATATATATATATATATATATATATATATATATATTCTAGGCGGCACGGTGGCTTAGTGGTTAGCACATTCGACTCTCAGCGCTAGGGGTTCCCGGTTCGAATCCCCATCTGGGTGGAGTTTCCATGTTCTCCCCATGTCTGCGTGGGTTTCCTCCGGGTTCTCCGGTTTCCTCCCACAGTCCAAAAACATGGATCAAGTTAATTGAATTCTCAAAATTGCCCCCTATAGAGTGTGTGTGAGTGAGTGTGTGCCCAGCGATGGATTGGCGCCCTGTCCTGGGTCTATCTGCCCAGCGCCCGAGACATTCTCCCCTGGATGGGCATGGGGAACCCCACCGCGAACGTAATAGAGGATTATTTTAATTCACTAATCATGTGTTATTGCTGTTTTTTTTCTTCTGCCCTGTTGTAATGTAATAATATGTTAATTTGCATTTCTTAGACATTTCTTTTTAATAATTTAAATGTGATATATTTTCCTTAGTAATTCAAGATCTCTATTTAAAAATCGCTAATCTCTTCAAGCCCTGGATTTTAGTCTTGGAAACTGAAGGATCAAGGTATTGTTTGTTTTTCCATACTTTTTAAAAATATTTTTACATCTAACTCATTGTTTAACGTGATTGTTTTTAATCCACAGTAATCCTCGTTGTTCTCCTTGGCTTGAATCAGATACCACAGTGGCAGTCGGCATAATCACCTTGTATACACAGCTGATCGAGATCATACATAATAAATTCAAAGGTTTGAATGTGCTGAGTAGTCAGCAGAGTTTGACATTAAATATTTGATGATGGTTTGGCATGATTTAATTTAACCTACATTTCAATACAAATAGTAAATTATCTAAATTTAACCTGTTAAGTGCAAACAGATTTTTCTGAATTATACACTTTAAAATGACAGGTTAAATTTGTTTAATTTTTATTGGAAAAAATAGTTTATTTAATCAGAGTAAGAAAGTACACTTGGACTAAATATTTATAATAAAAGGTTTTAGAGGGTGTCACGGTGGCTTGGTGGTTAGCATGTTCTCCTCTCAGCGCTAGGGATTCACAGTTCAAATCCCAGTCTGGGTGGAGTTTTCATGTTCTCCCTTCTCGTGTCCACGTGGGTTTCCTCCGGGTTCTCCGGTTTCCTCTCATAGTCCAAAAACATGGATCAAGGTTAATTGAATTCTCCAAATTGCCCTATATAGAGTGTGTTTGTGTGAGTGAGTGTTTGTGCCCAGCGATGGATTGGCGCCCTGTCCTGGCTGTATCTGCCCAGCGCCCGCGACATTCTCCACTGGATTGGCATGGGCCCTAATAGAGGATAAAGCGGAAGATAATGGATGGATGGATGCGGCCATTAGTTTTGAAACCATTATACTGAGAAAATGCAAATCCATTAAATCTAATTACATCATTCAATTTACATCAAATAAAAAAAAACACATCTGATATTCATGAACATAAAAATAGTATAATAAATTATTTATTCAAATATTTTTTTGCAAGTGGTGCATCACTTGTCACATTCCAGTTCAAGTGTATACATATCCCTGATTAAAAATTTTCTTTATTATTTTTCAAAATGTCTTAACAGTATATATATTAATTGCTGGTTTTCTTTGTTCTAAAAAACAGATCATCTCTTGCCAGAGCAAAGAGGCGTGCTGTGGCTTCATCTCATGCATTACTGCAAGAACTGTACCTCTTCTAAGATGCCTGAGTATCTTCTGTATACTTATCACACTGAGTACATCAAGCTGCCCTGGAAAGACCTTCACCCAGATCAAGAACTGATGAATGAGGTTTTTATTGTAAGAGGCCAACAAATTCTATTAATGCAATGCATTTAGTTTGTTTGATTACAAGACGTACTAACAAATGTTTATGGCATTTACATGCCATTTACTTTTTTTTTGTATTCAAACACTAAAGGTTCTTAAATTGCTTAATTTTCATATAGTCATTCCCTTTAAGCGGGGTGCTTTTAAGTGGGCTGCAGGGGTGACCAAAAATAAATAATGGTTGTCGGTACGTAACACAAAAGTACAGACTGGGTAACAATAAAGTGTCCATGATCCTAAAGTAATAAACTAATTCAGTTTAGTGAAAATGGATTTGAAACAATCCTTGGTCTTGGCAATAACATCCCAGCACGACTGCAAAACCAATAGTCTAATAGAAATCAAGGTTCTCTCCATCAAATCAGTGTGTGTAGTGTAAAAAAAATATTTGAAAGTTAATTGTTGGAGTCCTTTTAAACATCCGTGAAGACTTAATCTACTGTAGTCACTTTAGTGCTTTGGAAGTGTTGTGGATAAGAAACTGGTGTTATGTCAAGAAATCAGATTTGAAAAGAGGTTTTTGAGAACTGCACTCTATATTAATGGTGAGCTGGATGCTAAAGGTGGTTTTGGCATGTTCAAAGCAGAGACCTGAGTTATCTTGGGAGAAGAATTCTGAGAATAGATCCAGCAGGCAGGAGGAGGGAGAGTCCATGGTTTATGTTTATATATATATAAATGTGTTATTTACCCTGGGTACACCCAGGACAGGACGCCAATCTATCGCTGGGCAACGGGTTCACACACACATATATATATATATATATATATATATATATATATATATATATATATATATATATATATATATATATATATATATATAATAATTTTGTAATAATAATAATTTTTGGATTATTTGTTGGTTCCATCTAAATTAAAATGATGATTACATTAAATTCTCTTTTACCTAACTTTCTTAATTCCTTTTTGTAATTCCTTTATTTTTTATTTTATAAATACACACACACACACACACACACACACACACACATATATATATATATATATATATATATATATATATATATAAATATATATTTACGTTTTCTTGATGTGGATTAATTATTTTACATGAGATCAGACAAAAAGAGATGCATGTCTGCAATTTCATGGTAAAGCTGCTTTACAAATGCTCAAACCTTTTCTAATAGAAGAGAACACATGCTCATTTTCTATCAAAGACATGCCTTTCACTTGTTTTTGATCATATTTTTCTAATTATGTACCTCTTTACTTTTTATTTATGTAGGTGGAAAAAGGGAGCCCCAAGAGCTGTTTCCTTTTCATGGGTGAAGTATTATGTGAAGTCAACTGGCACAGTGTATTAAGAGATGCCATGAGTGAACAACCTTGTGCCAATTCACAGAAGATGGTGGTTTACCTTCTCTACCTTATTGTTTTTCTCTCCAAAGAGGACCAGCTTATGAGCAAGTCTGTAAGTGTCCATATTGTTTTTTACCTTTAAAAGGTTTGGTCTTTCATACCTGCCTGGACACTTTGAAGCTTATAAACCAGTCAGTCAAGAGCAGTTATGCACATATTTTAGTTTTATTTAATGTTTTTACATTTTAGTTTTTAAGTATTGCATTTTACTAAGAATTTCAAACTATAAGACGAAATGTCTGTTAAGCTTGGTGTTGTGTGCCTAATGGCTAGTAAACAGGCCCTTGCCAGGAAATTGTACCTGAAGACCCCACAACCAGATCCTGATAATCTCCTTTTAGACACTGTGGGGCCCATTTATTTAATATATTTAGAGAGTCGTCAAACGAGAACCATACACATCAGTGTGTTTTTGCTATTGTAACGAAGAGATATGTACGTGGCTCAAAAAAAGGTAAAGCCATATACTTATTCTCTTAATTATTCATAAGTGTATTGGATATGCAGTGTGATAAACCACTTAGAATGTTACCGGCAATTCTCTTTAAGAGCCAGATGCAGTTTGACTTTGGCAGATTGCTTTTTTGACCCGGTAGCATTCTATTTCACTGTGAATCGAGAACACACAGTAAAGTGTAGTCAATGTTTATGCATTCTCTGCACAAATACAGTAATACTTAATAGCATTCCGTGGCTATTCAGCATTCAGAGGCCTTGGACTCGCACCAGTGTTTACAATTTACTGCCAAGATGGCAATGAATGTCTGACTGTTTTTTTTTTTTTTTCAGTCAGTGTTGCACCTGTGGCACAATAGCAATACGCCAGAAATGTACCTGAACACACCCTTTTTTTCAAAACCACTACGCCCATCAGGGTATATATATTTGCAAGCATTATTGCTATTTAAATGGCGCAGGCGAAAGTCATGAAAACACTGTTGAAAAAAGAATTTGCGACATTTATTTTAAAGCATTTATCTGGATCTTCATCAAAGAAACCCTACAGTGAATATGTATATAAAAAAATACAGTTTAAGAAAAGGTAAAAGTGTAAGTGAATGCAAAGTATGAAATAGTGTCTTTTCCTACATGGTGATTAGCACATGATTAAATTTGTGCATCTGCTTAGCTATGCCTTATTATCTGCCATTTAACCAAATTTATTATTTGATTCACAGGATTCCCCTCTTTTAGGTCTCCTTGACCGGTCATCATCTCCACCTTGGTACCTAGTAGACTTCACATCCTATCAATACATCACAACTTATGTTAACATTCACTACCAAGCCTCCCTTGTTCTTGGTCAGGACGCGTCTTCACAGCAAGTCATAAAACTTCTGAAAAGAGCAGCGGGCTTTGACTCTTATTCAGTTGGATTGAATTGCAGGGTAAATGTGGACGTTACATAATTATTTTTATTTACATTTTTTCCTTTTATGTGCATTATGTAATTTGTTCATCACCATTCAATTTGTTTATATATTTTAAAGGATATGACTGCGAAGTGCCAAGCCTTCATTCATCTGATGGTGCAGTTTCTGATATCTTCAGAACAAAATGCTGAAATTTCTCTCGCCTCCTTGGAAACAGAAATGGAAAGCCTTTTAGAGTGTATTATTCATTTTAACCCACTTGGTGAGTATGATTTTCTAATGCTCTAATAAATAAACTGTTTTGCCTTTATTTTTTCTAGCTATAAATCATTTAATAATATTTATTCATTATAAAATTTATTTAATAGTATTACATTCAGAATTACTGTCCATTTACTTCATCAGAAACGGACCTCCAGGAAAGACACATGGCCACATGTAGTCTCTTTGCTGAGATACTGTCCCTGTTAAACAAAGTAAATCCATTAACAGCAGAAGGTCTTGGTTCGAAACTTCGTTGTTGGGTGGAAAAAATTGCTCAAAAAAACATTTTGTTGCCTCTTCTTACTGCCAGCTGCAAATGCCTGGCCTCTTTTCGGCAAATGGTTTGCATCACGGAGGCCTGCATACTATCCTACTTCACCTATGGTAATTTAATTAAGCATGGAAAATTTTTATATCTTTATTATGATTCTACTTCTATAGTACCAGTCAGAAGTTTGGACACACCCCCTTCTTGCTACATTGTCTATTTTCTCCACTTACCATATAGATGGACTTTGTAATTTTAGAATTACAGACTGTAGTACATCTGTTATCTTTTTTTTTAATAGTCCCCTGTTGGTTCTCTGTTCTCAATTGGTCAGGATCATCACAGAACAGGTTTCATTTGGGTGGTGGATTGTTTATTGTCAGTTCTGCAGTGACACTGATGTGGTCAGGGGGTTTTAGTGCAGCAGTGCTGCTGTAGTTTCATTTAAACACCTCAGTGACACTGCTGGGATAGGAATAATTTATTCATTTATACATTCATTATCTTCCACTTAATTCTGCTAGGGTTACGTGGGGGTTTCCCCGTCCAGGGGAAAACGTTTTGGGCTATCTTTGGCTGGGCACACACTCGCTCACACAGACACACTATAAAATTTGTATTTATATGCTGTTTAGAGCATTCAATTCACCTTGAATCCATGTTTTTGTATTGTGGGAGGAAACCCACAAGGACACGGGGAGAACATGGAAACTCCATCCAGATTGGGATTCGAACCTGGATCTCAAGTGCTTAGAGGCGGTCGTGCCACCCGATAATAATAATGCACCAACCCAATAATCCCTGCTCTATTGGGGTTCTGACCATTAGAACAGAGTAAAGGGGATGTACAGTCATGGCCAAAAGTTTTGAGAATGATACAAATATTCATTTTTACAAAATATAAATTTTTACAGCTTAACAGCAATTAATTGCAAAGTCAATATTTGCCTAGAAAATGAACCTTATCCCCCAAAACACATTTCAACTTCATTGCAGCCCTGCCTTAAAAGGACCAGCTAACATCGTTACAGTGATTGCTCCATTAACACAGTTGTGAGTGTTGATGAGGACAGGGCTGGAGATCCAGTGATGAATGACACCACTGGACACTTTAAAAGGAGGCTGTTGCTTGGCATCATTGTTTCTCCTCTGTTAACCATGGTTATCTCTAAAGAAACACGTGCAGTCATCATTGCACTGCACGTGTTTCCTTAGAATGGCCTAACAGGGAAGAGTATCGCAGCTAGAAAGACCTCAGTCAACAATCTATCGCATCATCAAGAACTTCAAGTAGAGAGGTTCCATTGTTGCCAAAAAGGCTCCAGGGCGCCCAAGAAAGACCAGCAAGCGCCAGGACCGTCTCTTAAAAGTGTTTCAGCTGCGGTATCGGGCTACCAGCAGTGCAGAGCTTTCTCAGGAATGGCAGCAGGCAGGTGTGAGTGCATCTGCACACACTGTGAGGTGGAGACTCTTGGAGCAAGGCCTGGTCTCAAGGAGGGCAGCAAAGAAGCCACTTCTCTTCGGAAAAAACATCAGGGACAGACTGGTATTCTGCAAAAGGTACAGGGAGTGGACTGCTGAGGACTGAGGTAAAGTCATCTTCTCTGATTAATCCCCTTTCCGATTGTTTGGGACATCTGGAAAACAGTTTATTCGGATATTCGGCGCTACCACCAGTCTTGTCTCATGCCAACTGTAAAGCATCCTGAAACCATTCACCCAAATCCTCACCCAAGGGAAGCAACCCCACAGTTGCTTCACAGTCTCTTTCACAGTCTTGCCTAAAAACACAGCCACGAAAAAATAATGGTACCAGAATGTTCTCTGAGAGCATCTTCTCCCCACCATCCAAGAGCAGTTTGATGATCTACAATGATTTTTCAAACATGATGGAGCACCTTGCCATAAAGCAAAGGTGATAACTACATGGCTCAGGGAACAAAAAATAGAGGTTTTGGGTCCATGGCCTGGAAACTCCCCAGATCTTAATCCCATTGAGAACTTGTGGTCAATTATCAAGAGACGGGTGGACAAACAAAAACCTACACATTCTGACAAAATGCAAGCATTGATTGTGCAAGAATGGACTGCTATCAGTCAGTACTTGGTCCAGAAGTTGATTGAAAGCATGCCAGGGAGAATTGCAGAGGTCCTGAAGAAGAAGGGTCAACACTGCAAATATTGACTTGCTGCATTAACTCATTCTAACTGTCAATAAAAGCTTTTGTTACTCATAATATAATTGCAATTATATTTCTGTATGTGATAAAAACATCTGACAAACACACATAAAAACCAGAGGGCAGCAGATCATGTGAAATTATAATATTTGTTGTCATTCTCAAAACTTTTGGCCATGACTGTACACAGTATGTACTGTAGAACACAAACAGATGAACTACAGAATGGAATTGTAGAACTACAAGGTTCATCTTAACAGGAAGTGGAACTGATAACTTATAAGTGGAGCAGAAAGGAGGCATGTCTAATTCTTTGACTGCTACAGTATTATTTACAATTAATATTTTTTAAAAATTAAAAAATATATATTTTTTAGGTGGCAGTAGGGAGTTCTCCGATTGGGGACCCATCTTGGTTTCCCTTCAGGTTCCTGAAATGTATTTTGAAGAATTCATAAAGGAGAGCATGGCCCTTGGCAGCTACCTCACACTTTATGTTTATGTACTTCAAAAGCTGAACACAGAACAGACATTGTGCAATGAGATGAGAATTCTGAGGCTGCTGAACGACTGGATTAGCCATGTCTTTCCAAGGTATTATATCGCATCCGACACATTTAAATTAAGTTTGTCTGGAACAAAATCCATCCGTCCATAATCTTCCGCTTTTATCCTCTATTAGGGTTGCGGTGGGGTTCCCCATGCCCATCCAGGGGAGTTTTGGGCGCTGGGCAGATACACCCAAGACAGGGCACCAATCTATCGCTGGGCACACACTCACTCACACAGACACACTCTATGTGGGGCAATTATGGAGAATTCAGTTGACCTTGATTCATGTTTTTGGACTGTGAGAGGAAACTGGAAAACCCGGAGGAAAACCACGCGGACACGGGGAGAACATGGAAACTCCACCCAGACTGGGATTTGAACCGGAAATCCCTGGTGCTGAGAGGAGAACATGCTAACCACTAAGCCACCGTGCCGCCCTTGAACAAAATCAAAATGTACAAAATGAACATAATCGGCTGTGGTCAATTGAATTTTTCCCTACTCTGTTTATATA
>JAFMOD010000271.1:389932-406854 GCA_019802435.1 Corydoras maculifer
ATATATATATATATATATATATATATATATATATATATATATATATATAGGGGCATCTCTTGTGAAAAAAGTACATGTCATTACATACATTTGGTCATTTAACAGATGCTTTTAATTAAAGCAACTTACAAAGTGAACATAGGGTTAACCACAGCTTTCCTGGAACAATGAGGGTTAAGGGCCTTGCCTAGGGACCCACATAGGTAACTTCAGAGGACCTGGGATATGAACCCTTAACCTTCAGATTAATATCCCAACACCCTTACCACTGAGCTACCACGCCCTAAAATATGATAAAAATTCTTTAAAAAATACACTGTTATGTACATGACATATACAGTTAGGAAGACTATAAAGACTAAAGGGGCCCAGCTGTTCCAGTACAAAATACAAAGTGAAAATTTGTGAACCTTTTTTTTTTTATCAAAAAAAAAATCTAGACCTGTAATTAATAATAATTAACAGATAGTATTAAACAATCATCTATATTATAATGATGATATATATTTCACACCTTACGTAAACATTTTTCTAACGAGTATACACTGTATCACACTACAGTGGTCCTGAAGATGAGGCCAAGATAATCCTGTGGTGGCACAAAGCCATGGATCTGCTGCAGGTTCAGCTTGATCAAGGCAGCGTGAGTGAAAGAGGCAGCTTGCTGCTTTCCACGATGGCCTTTCAGAACCACCTTTCTCAGCTTGGAGAGAAGCGGCTTGGTGCTAGCATCTTAGGTGTGTTTGGTCTGGGTCAGAGATCAACACTATCTAACAAGTAAGAGAATTGTCACCACTAAAACTATAACAGTTTTATTTTAATAGATATTAATGATTTGTTATTAATTAATTGCAATAATACAATATTAATATGGACTTTATGATTTAATATATTTTGTAGATCATGCATTCCTATGAATGTGGAATTTGAAGAGATCAGAGCTTTGTCTTATTGTCAATAATTTCATGGCTGGACAAACGGCTCAGCCAATCCGATTTAAGGACTGGAATTATCCGTTTTTATAATGCAGAATAATAAGGTTTTACAGTGCATCACCTGTGCCTTTACTAATGTTTTTGTTTCTAAATGAAAACAAAAAACCCACTGAGTTACAAATAGCCTTAACAGAAAAGTGGAGGGTTTGAGTCAGGTGTCATGTGCCAAATTGTTCAAAACTTTTAGATTGTTTGATTCTCTCCTTTTCATGTAGTTTAGGTTATTTACCGTTATAGGGTTAAGGTAATGCCCATCCATTGGAGAATGTCTCGGACGTTGGGCAGATACACCCAGGACAGGGCGCCAATCCATCGCTGGGCACACACTCAATCACACAAACACACTCTTTATGGGGCAATATTTTGGACTGTGGGAGGAAACCGGAGAACCTGGAGGAAACCCACGCGGACACGGGGAGAACATGGAAACTCCACCCAGAATGGGATTCGAACCGGGAATCCCTAGTGCTGAGAGGAGAACATGCCAACCACTAAGCCACCGTGCCGCCGGTAAGGCATTTTAATGAATAAAATACAATTTGGATAATTTTTTACTTGACATCTATTTGCAGATTCCGCATTGTTGCTCGCAGCCTATCAGCCTTCCTCTTGGTGCAGGTGCCATCAGAAAGCAAGGTTCGCCTTCAACCAGGAAAAGAGCTGGATCTGACACCTGCAGCTGAGCAGGTAAAAGCCTCATGTACATAAAAACAAGATGTCTGCTGCAGAGTATTTATGATCCACTCTGCTGCATTTAGGTTTGACAAAAAGCTGCCAGGCTTTAAATCCATTTATTTATTTATTATCTTCCGTTTAGTCCTCTACAAGGGTCAGGGGGTTCCCCATGCCCATCAAATGATGAACGTTTCGAGCGCTGGGCAGAACCCAGGACAGTGCACCAGTCTATTAGTGGGCACACTTACTCACAAATACACTCAAACACACTCTATATAGGGGCAACTGAGCATTTAATTTATCTTCAATCCATGTTTGACGACTGTGGGAGGAAACCAGAAAACCCATGTGGACAAGGGGAGAACATGGAAACTCCAACCAGATTGAGATTTGCTAACATGCTAAACACTAAGCCACTGTGCCACCTGCTTTAAATGTTCATTAATTCATTCATTATCTTACGCTTAATCTAATTGGGTTCGCCTCTCAGCACTAGGGATTCCTGGTTCGAATCCCCATCTGGGTGGAGTTTACATGTTCTCCCCATGTGGGTTTCCTCCGGGTTCTCCGGTTTCCTCCCACAGTCCAAAAACATGGATCAAGTCAATTGAGTTCTCCGAATTGCCCCATACAGAGTGTGTTTGTGTGAGTGAGTGTGTGTCCAGTGCTAGATTGGCGCCCTGTCCTGGGTGTATCTGCCCAGCGCCCGAAACGTTCTCCCCTGGATGGGCATGAGGATCCCCACCGTGATCCTAATATAGGATAAAGCAAAAGATAATGGATGGATGGATTAATCTTTAATATACTTTGGTTGCTGGGGTTACCTGTGCCCATCCAGGGGAGAACATTTTGCGTGCTGGTCAGATACAAGACTACAGGCCAATCTATTGCTGGGCACACACTAACTTACACACACATTATATAGGGCAATTTTGAGCACGCAAGTTACCTTGAACGCAGGCACACGGAGAACTTGGAATCTCCACCCAGATATGGATTCGAATCAGGATCCCCAGCACTGAGAGGCAGACATGCTAACCACTAATCCACCATGCCGCCCCAGTTTACAGATTATTGTTACTTAAAACAGAACAAAAATATAAGGATAATAAAGCAAATGTATTTGAATGAAAGGTTTAATGCATTCAGTTGACTGACCTTTTCTGCAGTACATGTGAGTCTTTTCTTTGCATCCGCAGGCTGTCGCGTTGCTGGAGTCCATGTCAAGTAACAAACAGTACCTGGAGCACCACCAGATTCTGAGCCAAGCCTGTCAATTCATTAAACACCCAGGTCACTGTATTCGTGACGTCAACCACCTTTTATCCCTGCTCATAAACTCACTGTATCCAGATCTCCGTTACTTGGACAACATGCGTTAAACTCGGACAACCTGCGTTCTCTGCAATGGACACCATTTGAGCACACAACCTTAATTATCAAACTAAATCATGAATAGATCAAACTGCATCTTTCAGAGATCATATTTGGTCTTTTAGGAATCAAAGTCTGTATTTAATTAATATTTAAAATACACTGTGAATACAAGATATTCATGAAAACTATCCCTGAACGTGTCTGTGTTTGGTTATTGTTTAATTCCATTCTTCTATCCATTATCTTCCGCTTTATCCTCTATTAGGGTCGTGGTGGGATTCCCCATGATCATCCAGGAGAGAACGTTTCGGGCGATGGGCAGATACACTCACTCACACAGACACACTCTATATGGGGCAATTTGGAAAATTCACTTGACTTGATCCATGTTTTTGGACTGTGGGAGGAAATCGGAGAACCTGGAGGAAACCCACGCGGACACGGGGAGAACATGTAAACTCCACCCAGATGGGGATTCGAACCAGGAATCCCGAGTGCTGAGAGGAGAACATGCCAACCACTGAGCCACCGTGCCGCCTTTAGTTTAATTCAACGAAGCTAATTTTCTCTGGTGTCTTCTCTGTGCATTATTAGATAATGTTTGTTTTTATACAGTGTACAGTCAAATGTTTGGAAACAAATGCCTGGGCTCTTTTTCGGAAAATTGTTTGCATCATCGAGGTCTGCAGCTATACAAATTCACCTGCACTCATTATTTATTTTAGCATGAAAATTTTTATATCTTTGGGCCTAAATCTTTATTATGATTCTACATATACAATAGCAGGCAAAAGTTTAGACACGCCCCTTATTGCTCCATTGTCTATTTTCTCCACTTACCATATAGATGGACTTTTCATAGTTTTCTAATTACAGTAGTCCATCAGTTTTCTTGTTTTTGTTAGTCTCCTGGTGGTTCTCTGATCTCAGTTTGTCAGGATTAATGGACTGTAGTTCACAAACAGATGGACTACAGAATGTAATTGTATTACTCTTTACGGTAAGTGGAACTGAGAAAAGTGGAGCAGAAAGGAGGTGTGTCTAAACTTTTGACAGTTTCTGGATATTTGGCATTCAGAAATAGTTTAAGGTCTCAATACTACATTAAACAGAAAAGTATTTAACGTCTGGAAGTGCTATCTTTAATCTCATTTGAAATGAAGTACAAAGAGGGAAAAACAAAATTGTAATTAATGTTCTCTCATTTGTAAGTGGCTTTGGATAAAAGTACTAAATCACTTAATGTAAATGTAATGTTGATGAAAATTAAATTTATTTAAGCCAATTAACTAATGACGTAAAAAGCTGTGGCTAGTAATAATAGGCACATTTTAGTCTACTGCATCTTAAATATAAAGTTACGTTTTGTTCCAGGTTTATCTAAATCAGACATGTCTAAATTCTGGCACGCGGTCAGATACCAAATGGCCCGGCTTTATAATGTATTATTTATGGCAGAATAAATAAATAAATAACCTTTAAAATGTAATTCCGACTTTAACCACACGATGGCACCATTACAACTATTCGTGTCTACATCCGCGCCTCAGACAGAATTGTGGACATATCGTCATATATTCAGAGGGCCGCTAGGGGGCAGCACAGGAGTGGCTAGGGATAATCTCAATAATCTGTAATGAAAACAGACGCATCTAGTGATGGATCATTCCGACTCGTTTCAGTGAGCCGGTTCTTTTTGCTCGACTCTCTAAAAATAGGCAGCTCTTTCGGCTCCCAAGTGGCTCCTTTAACTTTTTTGTTGCTTAAAGCAGTTTATTAACAAATAATGTGTAAAATTAATTATTACTGTAAAAACACATGTTTATTTTTATTTATATGGTTTTATTTACATACTTATTATGGAACAGATTGCTACAAAAATCAAATTTAAAAAATAAAAACAAGGATCCTCTGCACTGGATGATGCTGTAGAAATTGTAGGAGCAGCAGCAGTTGCAGTGGACACACTAACACCTTCATTAGGTTCTCTGGATTTTCTCTTATGTTCTAATAAAACAGTTCTGATTAATAAACAGGTGGAATACGCCCGCAGGTTGTGTGTGGAGCCGATATGAAATTAGAAGTTTGCAATCTACACTCCGCCTTTGAACTCCATCACATTCAAATGTTTCCAACTTTACTACGCTTTCTGTCACTCATTTTCTTTACATAGCCACCTATTTATTCCTCTATTTACTGCGCAAACTTCTCTCGCTCTCGGTGACTGTGTGTGTGCATGTGTGTGACCCCTCCTCTCCTCCTCAGTGCAGATACACAGACTCCGCCCACATCGGCTCCCAAACTGTGGAAGGAAACTGGAGAACCCGGAGTAAACCCACACGGACACGGGGAGAACATGAAAACTTCACCCAGATTGGGATTCGAACCGTTTTACATTGTAAAAATTCATCCATTTTACAATAAATATTATCCATCCATTCATTATCTTCCGCTTTATCCTCTATTAGGGTCGCGGGGGGTTCCTCATGCCCATCCAGGGGAGAACGTTTCGGGCGCTGGGCAGATACACCTAGGACAGGACACCAATCTATCACTGGACACACACTCACTCACACAGACACACTCTATATGGGGCAATTTAAAGAATTCAATTGACTTCATCCATGTTTCTGGACTGTGGGAGGAAACCGGAGAACCCGGAGGAAACCCACACGGACACGGGGAGAACATGAAAACTTCACCCAGATTGGGATTCGAACCTGGAATCCCTAGTGCTGAGAGGAGAACATGCTAACCACTAAGCCCTTTTAGTTTAATTTTTTTATATAGGGTGTTTGTGAAAGTGATATAAAATTTGTTTAATGATATCTGACTCTAGATATGAAAGATTTGTCTATACGGTCGTTCACACCTGAATAGCTAATTCTTTTTCCTTGTATAAAAGTGTCGGCTGAATGACTTCATGTAATGTACAGCGACATGTCAATCTGGGAGGAGTTTTCATGTTCTCCCTGTGTCCACGTGGGTGTTCCGGCAGTCTAAAAACATGAATTCAAGGTAAATTGAATAAGAACCATCTTTAATATTCAATATTAATCAGTTGAAATGGCTCCTGTGGTTTTCCCTGTGGTGCAGTGTTTGTCTGAATTCATCTTCCATAACTTAAGACGTTCTAACGTAATCTTGCCATTATCCTTAATAAATGCTCCATTATCCTCTAATCAATGTTCCAGTAAACGACGAGCGCCAACTGTGAACACAGGACTGAATAAAAAGCATGGATTTATTAATCACAGCATGTCCTACATAATACTTACATCCTACTTATATCCATATATTGTAAGCATGCGTGTAAATGTACAGTAACCCTCCGACCCCTAACCACCCCACCCCCCTCTAGAAACCCAGGTGCAATAATGCAATTTTAAATAAACCTTTGACATGTAACCCTCCCCTTAAATGCAATGCAGGTACTTGAAAGATATTTTAAATTCAGCATCTGAGAATTTTATTTTTTCTAAACATTTTCTTCAACTCCTAACACATGTAACAATAATAAAAAAAAAGGAAGGAATTAGCAATTCTTGTTTTCACGTTTAAAAAGTCAAGCTAGCATCAAATCCTTTAGCTAAATCTTCTTGCAGAATCTGAATTATTGAAGATCAAGACAATTTACCATATATTTATTTCACTTCAAATGCTCCCCTTTAACCACATAACATCAAGATTAAATTTCTGCAATAGTATTTCAAAATATGAATAGTCCATTCAACAACAGGATGCAGAGTGAAGGAAGAAGGAAACGAATAATGGAGGAGTGAACCGGGGGAAAAAAAAACAAAACAAAACAAATTGAACCAAAAGAAGAGGAAAAAAAAAAAAAAACAGTAGTCTTAAAAATTAATTATTGAATTTTGTTTGTACATGAAAAGCCTGTATTAGAGAACTGAGAACCCATGTGATCAAATTTATCCATAGAGATCATCGTCGTTGTCCTCATTAAAAACGTTTCCACCGGTGCCACCTGTAGAACCTTGGCTTGGTCCTCCTCCTCCTTGATTACTGGAGGGAAACCTAAAAAGGGACATTTGATAATTAGTTACATTCTTAATTTTTGTCATGCAAGTGATGCAAAGAAATGTCCATTTTTGTTTGAATGTTTTTTTTTTTTTTTTAGTGATTACAATCGTAAAACAATGAATTAATTGAACACTAAATAGTCTTAATTATAATTTGTCTGGGTTTTAAAAGGGAAACTATTTCTAAAATGCAATCTAAAACTCAGGAATGCTAAAATGTTAAAAAAAAATTTTTTAATATGAATTAAAATAGAAAAACAAATAAAACAAAAGATGGTAGCCACTTTTGTGTGAAAAACTATTTACAATATAAAATGCTGAGCCATACAGATTAAAAGACTTAATTTAGTTACAAAGTTTACACACATGCACATCACAAAGAAAAATGTAAAATTTTTACCTGAAGCTACCGAAACCTCTGCTTTGCTGCAGTGTCTGTGCAAACATTTCATATTTCCGAATGTCGTTGTCACTGACAGAACGGCGGGCAAAACGCATGGCTTCCTCAAAGTGGTCCTTCCTTATTTCGGGCACTGGGTCATCTTCCTCTACCTCCTAGGATATAGAAGTAAGAAATAATTTCCACATTCTAACAAAAAAAATAGGCCATCGATGTAGGTACCCCCCCCCCCCCCCAAAAAAAAAGTGCTATAAAAACCTACCATAGCTGATGGGTTGGTCTGTCTCTCGCGCTCCTTTCTTATCTCATTCTCTATAGACTCACGAATAGCCAGCTTACAAGCTCTCTGGCAAATTTCAGTCAAATCAGCCCCAGAGAAGCCATTTGTCATCTTGGCCAGGAAGTCCAGGTCTACATCCTTGAATTAACAAAAAATAAATAAATAAAAATTCCTAAATTGAAAAGCATATCACCAATGATTTGATATTAAGCATTATGAACTCTGAGACCTTGGCTATGGGAGACTTCCTGAGATTGGCTTTGAGGATGGCCATGCGCGACTTCTCATCTGGCAGTGGGATGTAGATAAGCTGGTCTAGACGGCCAGGCCTCAGAATTGCAGGGTCAATAATATCTGGTCTGTTTGTGGCTCCAATGATGAAAACATTTTTTTTGCTGGACATGCCATCCATTTCTGTCAGGATCTGATTGATTACACGATCAGCAGCTCCACCACCATCACCCACGCTTCCACCACGAGCCTTAGCAATTGAATCCAGTTCATCAAAGAACAAAACACAGGGGGCAGCTTGACGAGCCTAAAGAGAAACACAACGTAAAAAAAAATTTAACAGTCAAAAAACAAGGCAGAGAAAAATAGCAGGGTAAAAAAGACTGATTAAACATTTCAAGATATTGAATGTTAAGCAGAAATGTTATAATAAAGAAATGTTGACATTTATAATTGTATTAACTTTTTTTTAACACAGCGTAATTAAATGGGATGTAAATGGCAGGACGCCACAGGGCAAAACTAGAAAAGACCAAAAAATAAAAAGAAACAATTTTTTTTTTAATAAATAATTAAAAAAATGTATGTCTCTAGATGTTCAACGTACAGTACAGTAGCCTCCCACACACATGGCAATATCAGTTAAATTCATTTTCTGTCATGCCTTTGAAAGATGTAAAATATTTGTTTACTGTCCACTTTAAAAAGGTTTGCTCGCTTAATTTTCTCTTTAATCAGATTTGCCCTCAGTTAAAACTCTGTGCTACCCCTGGGGGGGAATGCTGCACACTTTGAAAAATGCAGTTAACTGAATAGTAGTAGAAATGCAGGTTAACCAACAGAGTAGTTTAATTTATAATATTAGGTGGCCAAGAACAATACCAGGTTAAGCTATTTAAATGCAGAGTACAGGATTTTAATGCCTTTGTTATTCCAGTATAGTGTTTTGCCAGAGTAAAATGATATGTCTACTTCAATAAATGTTTAATAAAGTAATAGCCTTATGGTTAAGTAACCAGCCTTGTGACCTGAAAGTTCCCGGTTTGATTCCAGGTCCAAATGTGGCTAAAGTGACCTTGGGCAAGTCACCAGACCCCAAATTCTTTATATAAGGCTGCCCACCGCTTTGGGCACATGTGCTGACTTCACTAGTGTGTGTATTTTACTGCACAGATGGGTTAAATGTGGAGAACAAATTTCTCTGTGTGTAAACACAGTAGGCAAAATATAAAAATATAAAATAAAATCTTGAAAGGTTTAAAGCAGTAGGGGTTAAAAAATTTTTTAAACCATTATAGGTTTTTTTTTTTTTTTTTTGCAAAAAAAGTAAAATCTAGAGCAGGTTTCCCACCTTGTCAAAGATCTCACGGACATTAGCCTCAGATTCTCCAAACCACATGGTAAGCAACTCAGGACCTTTAATGGAGATGAAATTGGCTTGGCATTCATTCGCAATTGCTTTGGCCAGAAGGGTTTTACCACAACCTGGCGGCCCATAGAACAGCACACCCTTGGACGGGGTCATACCAAACTTCAAGAATTTGTCTGGATGCTCAACTGGATACTACAAAAAAAAAAGTCAAAGTGCATAAGAAAACAAACAATACTTAATTCTTTACAACCTTGTCTTGAACTTAGACATAGAGGTAAACTTACCTGCACAAGTTCCTGCAGTTCTCTTTTGACATCATCCAGGCCACCAATATCCTCCCAGGTGATGTTGGGCACTTCTACTACAGTCTCACGCAAAGCTGATGGGTTGCTTTGACTCAGAGCCCACTGTAATAAAATAAAATGAAGTAATGAATTAACTTTTTTGATTTGGAATAAACTATGAGGCACAGTGTGAGGTAAAGTTAGTTACTAACCCTAAAGTCATCCATTGTGACAGCCAGGGAGTTCATAACCTCTGCATCAATAGTTTCATCCTCCAGGTCAATAAGGTCCATCTTTTTGCGGATAGCCTGAAGTGCAGCCTCTGAGCATAATGCAGCCAAATCTGCTCCAACATGACCATGGGTCTCATTGGCAACCTAATGAGGTGTTTAAAAAAACACACACAATAAATGCATCTACATGTTACAAGCCATTTCTGTAAACTTTCAGTCTTTGTGCAATGACTTACAAAACTGGCAAAAGTCTAACTCTGAAATACAAAGTTACTTAAAACAATTAAATCAATAAAAAAGAGCACTTCTACAGAAATTTAATTTAAAAGTTTAAGTCCTTACACATGACGAGGTTTAAAGTATGATTGACTTTTCAAAGCTACTGACTAGCATAGAGTAGCGTGTACAACAGGCATTCAAGTTTTTTTTATTGATTACTGCACACACTTTAGTGTAGTAGTGTGGAAGAAACTAAAGTATTAATACTTTCTAAAATGCCAACACATACAAATTTCTGCACTTAATACTGAACTAAAATCTGTTAAAACCACTAAAAGAAATTCTGTTTTAGTAACAATAACAAACACAGTGACCTATTCCGATAATGCAATACAGTTTCAACTTAATAAAATTTGAAATGCAAATGTCATGGCAAGGTATTTACAATTCAAGTCTACGAAATTAATTCGTTACATTTCTAGGTAAATAATCTTTACAATAAATAACTCATTACTGTCACTGCTTCAAAATGCTGCTAGTGTTGATTACTATAAAATTGATCTGATTTCAAAATTGAAAATACAAAAACTAAAAAAAGATTCTAATAAGCTTTGTAAATTTTTGTCCAGGTTAGCAGATGCTTCTAGTTTTCTAACATTCAACATTAAAATGTATTACAATGTTAATTTTATATATGTATTCTATATTTAAGTAAGAGTGGTCAAGTGATTACTTCTGTCCTAAAGAAGTTTGGTTTACAAGTGACAAGACAGCCCTTCTGGTATTTTGACTCAGACTTCATCCTTTGTATCTGGTTTATCATCAAGACAGACAGACATACCTGTTCCAAGTCAACATCATCAGCGAGCTTCATGTTCTTTGTATGGATCTGAAGAATTTCCAGCCTCCCTGTTGCATCAGGAATGCCAATGTCCACCTCTCGGTCAAAGCGCCCTATATAAAAAGAACACAGTATATGGGAGAAATGTCATGCATTTTAGAACGACCTTCTTCACAAATATCAAGCTGCATTCTAAAACCAACAGAAACAGATCAACATGTTTGTACAGCTAATTTTGTACTTTTTATAATTAATTTGTATGGGACGGACTTCACAAATATTCTTTGTGGATTTTTAATAATTGTTTATTTGCTTTGAATATTTGTTCTTGTCTTTAGATTGTTGTTTTCACCTGTGTGACCTTTTAATGAACAGTATAACTGTTGAGAACACCAGAATTCAGTAGTTAAGGAAGAACCCGACAACACTCTAGAATTTTCAAAGCTGATTATTATTCTATCCTGTACCCCCTCTTATTTTTAGTTAATAGCAGACCTACTTAACAGAATACTTAAGGAGTGGGAAAGAGCCCAACTACTATTGATCATAAAATCTCACAGCTACTGATAACACTGGAATAAAGAATCAACGAGTGAGGTCATGTCATGTGGTGCCAGTAATAAAACAATGTTGTATTGATTCTTTAATTACACAAGCACACATCACAAAGATCATACCATACTTTCTACCACCTTAAAATTTTTAAGTTGCTTTCAGTGACAACTAATATTACACTGCAAAGTGAAGTTTTGGTACACCCCATCTGTCTTCAGTGTGCTCATGCTAGTGAGTTTGCTACAAGATTTGGACTCTTTACCAGTTAAATGCCACAACCAACACATCATAGGCATGCAGTATTATCAAGGACACTAACTTTGAAGTCAAATTTAGAGAACCTTCACTTTTGATTTGGCACCTTCAAACAGCATGAGTGTTACAGTGCATGAAGAAGAACATGTAAAGTTTAATGGCTTTGTATTTGTATACAGTAATAAAAATACAGTATAGTATACCTGTACATGGCAGATGTACAATTTCTTAAAATACATAAATATGTTTATTTGATCAAAAGCATAAACCTAGGACACCAATTTAACCATCAAAAAATGCAGCACAGCAGTTTTACAACAAAATTGTGTTTCTAAAACACAAATTTTGTGTATAATTATTTAGTAACACAATAAAGCACATATGCAAAAGGCCCATGAATGTTAGCATTTTTCCAATATTCCATTAATCTGTGAACTCGACACCAAACCATTCAAGAAATTTCAGCTGTCCATATTTAATAAGCCAAATCAAATTATCAGCAAATTACTATTACTAAAATGTGTTATAAAGAGTCCATAAATTCTAACTGCGTAGATACAGAGCTATACATTTGAGATATACAATAGCTCTAGCAAGCTTACCAAATCGCCTGAGAGCAGGGTCAATGCTGTTAGGCCTGTTAGTGGCAGCCATTACGATGACGTGAGCCCTCTGCTTCAGACCATCCATTAGAGTGAGCAGCTGAGACACAATGCGTCTCTCAACTTCACCATGAGTCTGTAAAAAAAAAACAAAAAAAACAAGATAGATTAATTTAAAATGCAAATAATAATAATGTTTAATTGTTAATCCTACCTTAAAGGAAAAAAATAAGTTAGACCCCAAAATTAGCAAATAAATTAATTAATCACCTTCTCTCTTTTGGGCGCAATAGCATCCAATTCATCGATGAATATGATGGCAGGAGCATTTTTCTCAGCTTCCTCAAAAGCTTTACGCAGATTGCTCTCAGACTCTCCAGCCAGTTTGCTCATAATTTCAGGGCCTGTATGATTAAAAAGTCATCAAAAGAACTGTTAAACTTTAAACTGTACATTTATACCATGCTGACTAAACATGAATGTAAGTTTGAGACATTTAGTTTTACCATTGATTAAAAAGAAAAAGGCTCCAGTTTCATTTGCAACGGCACGAGCAATAAGGGTTTTTCCAGTTCCAGGGGGTCCATAGAGAAGAATACCACGAGGCGGCTAAGGCAAATAATAATGTAAAATTTATTTTTAGATTTCGTACCAATCCCACAATACATCTACATTTAAATTTTTTTTGCAAAACATAATACATACTTTCACACCAATTGCCTTAAAGAGCGCTGGGTGCCTAAGTGGCAGCTCCACCATCTCTTTAATCTGAGCCAGCTGCTTTCTGACACCCCCAATGTCATCATAGCCTACTTCATTCAAAGATTCCTCCTCATCCTGTAAAATCAAATTAAAAGCAAGAGACATTTTTAGCCAGTGTTTGCAAAGTAACAGTCATTAAAAAAATCAAATGCTAAATAAGTTAACAATTATTTAATAATATGAACTTTTCACTGGAAACAGAGCAGCATTAACAAATGATAAATTGCTTATAAAAAATAAAATGGATCCCATCACTACCAACCTTTTAATCCAGCTTAAGTTAATTAAGTCTAATTAAAAATAAAGTCTCTGTCAATCAGGTTGTACATGGTTTTATGATTATTATGTCATCATGTATAACAAATTACACAATAAACAAACAACTCTACAGCAGTGGGATTTGTGAGACAGTTACCTCACGCTTGATGGGTTCTCCTTCACAGTGAATAACAGTGTCTGGGGCCACTATACAGTAAGGACTGGGATCAGTCTCCACCACTTTAAATTCAACAGCACGCATGCCTCCTCTCACCAAGAAAATATCACCTAAGAAATAGTTTGTAATAAAGCAATGCATGTATGCAATTTAATGTGCAAGTAGACTTTAGAAAAAGCGAACCTTTACGAATTGGCCGGTAAGCCTCAAGAAAGTATGGCTTGAGATATACTTCAAATAAATTTCCAGTGATCCCCTCCACTGTGTCATCAATAGGCAGAACATGGATTCGTTTGCCATACTTCACATCAGGACATGGCTGGATGCTACAAGAGGGGAAGGGGGGGGGGGGAATCATGGCATTTAAAAACCAGGTTAAACACTTAAACACAGCAAATCTTCACACTGAAAGTTTAGCAACTACTGAACAAAGGTGCGCTCAAACAATAGCAATGTTAATGTTATGTTGTTTTATTGCATTAATTATTAGTTATTTATTAGTTATTAGTAGACCTTGGGAGTACCACTCTAAAAGGTACTCCCACACCCTAACCACTCTCAAGGTCCACTGAAGTTAACAGTGTGAGCACCTTAGCAAGTTCCTTCACCCCCATTACTCCAGGGTTGCTGCATCATAGCTGACTCCGTATTCTAACCCCAACCATTAAGTTAGGAGACTTGGATGTCTGCAAAATTACCTTATTAAACCTTGTTGGATTTATAATCTATATCTTTCCAATTCACATCAACTCGTTCTATTCTCAATTCAGAAAAGGATAATACAGGTATTATGAAGTAATACATTTTAAAGTTTTAAATGTCACTGCGTGTGCATTAAAATGGCATATGGTAGCAAATTTTCTTCATAGATGATATCTATGGTATTTGGGTAATATGCACGTGCCTTCTGCCCTGAATTTCAAATATGTTCCCCCCGTTGCTCTGCCAAGTTAGGGCATGGTTACAAAAGATCAACAAGGTCATTATTTTTGTTAACAGTTTCATATTTTAAATTTGAACTTTGTTTACTAATCTTTAAGAGTTGGTTAACCATCAGAGAGCATGAAGTTAGATCACAACACAGAACGAAGATACATATGTATACTATAACAACCCACTGCACATCTATAGAAATTGCCAGGCTTAAAAAAATAGCAGAATTGTGCATAGCAGTATTTGGGATAGCAAAACAGTATAGTTTTTTAGACATGCCATTTATACAAAATATGATTACTTTTTAGAAACTTTATTGATAAAGAATAAACATTGAACAGTATTTTCCCTAGATTTATCTACCACACTTGAATTTCTGTACCTATATGTTTGTATATGTATGCAAGACTTAATATAACAACCAAAAATCTGAAAATACTGTTTATCTAGAGCATTTAAATAAAAATATAAATAACAGAAGTACCTGATTACATCTCCAAGTCGCACCCTCAGGTTGTTGCGCACAACCCTGTTCATACGCACTTTTTCATCAGAGCAGGTATCATCAGAAAGTACAATACATACAGTTTCCCGTCTTTTTTTGCCTTTCAGCAGCACAGTATCTCCTCTGAACAGCTGAAGCTCATCCATCTTGGCCTGCAAGAATTATGGGAATATGAAAACCACTTTGGCAAATCAAAGTTTAATAAAAAAAAATAAAAAAAAGTTTTTTTTTTCTTAATGAGAAAAGTTTTAAATGTTTCTAAACAGAAAATCAATTTAATATTTTTGAATGTTTGGACAAAAGGAAACACTTAAAGTAAGCTGTTAAAGTATGTCTGCGCTAAACCACAAGATCAAACCAAATGTCAACTTAAAAAATTATTTTAAGGATAATATACATGCTAATTGTATTACTAAATCAACTGCTATGTTATATAATCTCAATCACACAGATTTGAATTTGAACCACTTTAAAATTAAATTCAAAAGTAATAACTTTTCATTTTTAACATTTTTTTTAATTACCGTCAATTTCAAATTATTTCAGTGACCATTGAGCTTTTTCCTTTCTTTAACAGAGAAGTACCAACAATTTTATCCACATCTGTACATTTATGTAATTGTACACTACACTTTTACACAATTTCGATAAGTGCATGCATTCACAGCTACATCAATTGCCTACACATACACAGTGAAATAAGTCACAAAAAGTTTGATCATACATGTTGTATATTAGGGCTAAATTATATTTAAAAATTTTCCTTAGTCATTAATTAATTCACTCTCTTGTCTATGCATTTATTTTCTTATTTCTGCATTTGTATGTTAGGTGGTTGGCTGTCCGTACACAACTTTGAAGCATGATTAATCAGATTAGGACTACCTACCCAAATAACAAATCTATACAAAGCAACAAATAATAAAATTATGATTAATTAAACATTATAAAATTAATGTCCCCTTCTATGACGTTTATATACATATCCTCTGGGTTCTCCTGTTTCCTCCCACAGTCCAAAAAGATGGATCAAGTCAATTGAGTTCTGGAAATTGCCCCATATAGAGTGTGTTTGTGCGAGTGTGTGCCCAGTGATAGATTGGTGCCCTCCTCTGGATGGGCATGGGAAACCCCACCGCGACCCTAATAGACAATAAAGCGGAAGATAATGAATGGATGGATATATTATATATATATATATATATATATATATATATATATATATATATATATATATATATATATATATATTTTATATATATATATATATATATATATATACACACATACATATACACACACACACCTTAAAGCCAGCAAGTGCAAGCTAACAATTACATTGTTATATATACATTTTTTAAATAAATATCTGACTTAGTTGGTTATACTAATACATATAAACTGTGCATTTGGATGATCTTGGGTACTTTCAACCTTATGCTAGTTTTGCCCAAAAATAAGCCAAACATTTAAAAGGAACAAAGCATTTAATCTAATCCCCAGCTCATCTGTGATGATTTTGGGCCAACAATATATATATATATATATATATATATATATATATATATATATATATATATATATATATATATATATATATATATCCATTCATTCATTCATTATCTCCCGCTTATCCTCTACTAGGGTCGCGGTGGGGTTCCCCATGCCCATCCAGGGGAGAACGTCTGGGGCGCTGGGCAGATAGACCCAGGACAGGGCGCCAATCCATCGCTGGGCATACACTCACTCACACAGACACACTCTAAATGGGGCAATTTTGAGAAATCAATTAACTTGATCCATGTTTTTGGACTGTGGGAGGAAACCGGAGAACCCGGAGAAAACCCACGCAGACACGGGGAGAACATGGAAACTCCACCCAGATGGGGATTCGAACCGGGAATCCCTAGCGCTGAGAGGCGAACGT
>JAFMOD010000271.1:407559-430823 GCA_019802435.1 Corydoras maculifer
GGGCATACACTCACTCACACAGACACACTCTAAATGGGGCAATTTTGAGAAATCAATTAACTTGATCCATGTTTTTGGACTGTGGGAGGAAACCGGAGAACCCGGAGAAAACCCACGCAGACACGGGGAGAACATGGAAACTCCACCCAGATGGGGATTCGAACCGGGAATCCCTAGCGCTGAGAGGCGAACGTGCTAACCACTAAGCCACCGTGCCGCTATATATATATATATATATATATATATATATATATATATATATATATATATATATGAATTTTTGCATAATACAGTTTCATTCTGCATTTCTTGATGCAGTGGGCATGACAGTTTCTGAAAAGACGTCACCTGAGGGCTTGATGCTCACACACATTAAGCAGCCGTTTCCCCTGACTTCTTGAAACTTAAGTGAACCATGACCTATCCTTGTTATTGAAAATGAAGCCTTCACTAACATACTTTTTATATTCAATCTTGTTGACCTCACCGGTTACCATTTGCAGAGTTAATTGTGTAACTTGTTTGTTTTAAACACAACTTTGTTTTCCTTTTTTTTAACACTTTTAATATTTACAAAATAAAACAAAACACTTACATACACTAAAATATGTTTTTACAATATATTTATTTACAGAAAATAGGGTTTATATTACAGAAGTAAATATTTGTGTTACTTGCACCATTCTGCAGTTAATCCTTCAGTTATAACTCAAATTCTTTTATTTTTTTTTATTTTTTAACATTTCAGTGATTAAAACAGATTACCCAACAGCAAGTAGGTACCGGGCTTAATTTTTAAGAATTAAGCAGGAAGGTACACTCAGTGTTTAGTATTTATTTAATTACTTGTCCAATTCAATATCACAGCCATATATAGAACACTCAAATAATTCCAATGAGTTGGATTTTTAAAAATTTTTTTTATTTATAATATATATGGGTCATGGCATGGGTTCAACACAACATCCCCATGTGGGATCCTGCAGTTGTGTTTTTGACTTGTATGGAGGCACAACCTCAGACATGCTGACTGGTAAACTGAGAACACGAAATTAAAATAAGTAAATGTGTTTGGAAGGGTACCCCGTCAGTGACAGGATACCCTTCCAGAGTGTTTCGATGACTCCATCTATGACACTGATATACACCAGCATGTCCTGCAACTGATCAGGATAATAAAGCTAAATTATAAATTAATGACTTATCACATAATATTCAAGTTAATCTCCCTAATTACCTCCTATGCATTATTATGCAGGTCAAATGGCTAGTAGACATAGAGAAGAATTAATAATAATTTTTCACCAAAGTTCATTGTTTGTTTATAAAATTTATCAGTCCAATAGCTCACCACCTGCACATCTAAACAATAAAGTCCTAGTATGTGTAATTAATTAACAAAAAAAATTATATATATATATATATTACACGCATACATATACTTACACATCTAGCCACCACAAAACTAAGGTGAGAAAATATTTAACATGCTGATGAGCAGCTGACATAAGATAGACCTTTACTTGTGGGGAATATGGGGAAATTCACAAGAGGTTCTGGCAACATGTAGGTGGGTAACTCAATTATTACTTTATTAGCCAAAAGAAATTCAAGCAAATCTTTTGGGAAAATCTTGGTCTTAACTGACATATATAATTTAACATAAATCGTATTTTATTACATGGTAGAGGAATCATGTTGCAGTGTACAAAAAATTATTACCCCTTGTACCAAACTGGTATCTTTGTTGGATCTTATTTGTAATTGTTTAAAACATATAGACCTCTTGAATAGCATTTTGTGGTAATTAGGTGTTTTTAAATATTTGACCACTGATTTAAATATTACACATTTATATATTTGGCCAATAGATTTAAGGATTATGGGGACAAATGGCAAAATTAAACTTTACTAAAACAAAATCAGAAAGACGAACACAGATAAACAAACACACTAATACAGTTATTAGAGTTCAATGGCAGAAAGTCAGAGAGTGTACCTGTGAGAGTGAGACCACGCTGTTATCCTCATTGATCGATTCATCAACAATCAGCCTATTGGGTCTGTTCTTTTGCTTGAGGATGGCAGTTGAGAGGTCGTCATTTTTAGATCTGTAAATTGATAAAGATGTGTGTAGCTTAGTTACTTTTAAAAGGTTGTATACAACTACGAAAATGAAAGAAAACAAAACCTATTCTATAAAACTAAGCCAATGGTTATTTTGGGATCATTAAAATCTGTTCGACCTGAGCTGTTTAATATATAAAGTTATTCTTGTATTTTAATTGGATGTAGTTTCTACAGAAGCCTGCTCTGAATGGCACAATACGTGGAACCTGACCAGCAGTCGTAATCGCCCGACAATAAAAGCGTATATTCCAAACTCGGACCGTTTCAGTACAAGATAAAACCAACCAACAATGTGTATAGACTTTACTTTTAAGCTGACTAGAAGTTATTTAAAAAATATTTTACCCATCATCACTGTTAGCTTCACCCACAGCGTACATCTGATCCCGAATGACACAGCAAGACGTTATGCTAATGCTAACTAGCTCAAGCAGACGGTAACTGGCACAAACTACCTAGCTTTAAAAAAATGTCCTTTGACTGCAATAAAAATAGCTGTGGGTAATGAAAATAGCGCAACGTTCGGCTGAAACAATATAATCATTCTTTTAAAGAACGGCATCAGTACGCAGATTCGATTCCTAACCAGCATTCTTTTTTTTTTAAAGAACAAGATTACGAAAAAAAACATAATACAAATAAAATAAAATATTTAAAAGTGATACGTGAGATGTTCATTCAGTTAAATACAAATTAAGGTTATGCTATATGGATTAAAACGTCATTAAATGTATTTTAAATTGCTTCTCGGTGGCATAAACACGCCGGAGCCGGTAGGCCTCAATCTCAAAGAGAATGACTCAGTAGATGTAAACTACTGCAGCGGATACAAGCGTTTACAAGACATTTACAAATAAACTTGGTGACAAAACTATCCTAATTAAAGGCGCATTAATACTACCACCTCACATGTTAGATGAATATGAGTTAACGATAATTATTTCAATACGTATCTTCGGTGCTGGATGTGTTAGCTAAAAAGCTATCGTACTTAGCTTCTAAATTTGCTCACTAAAGGATGGATGTATCGACACGAACCGCTAATTACATAATGACAAATACAATGTTCAGGTTTACTTACTCTCCTCCAGAAGCCATGGTGCTCCCAAGAAAGATTAATATTAATACGTGAAAGAGTTTTTCCGAACAAGAAACTTCAACCTTCCAAACGCACGTTACCTCTGCACTGGAAACGTCACAGTCGCCTGCTAACAACAACCGACAACAATACGCTCGTCATTGTACTAATAAACCAATAGGATTCATCCGTGTGGGTAAATCAGAAATCAGCATCCAATCAGAACCGAGCAACGATATCACTAGGGTTAAGTAAGACTTAAGACTTAAAACTGTTAAAGATTATTTTTTACAGAAACTTTCACTTCGGAGTAGCAACATGTTTTAAATAAGATCAGATAAGATAACCTTTTATTAGCCCACATGGAGAAATTTTGCATTTGTACAGTAGCATCAAAAACAGTGAAAATAAAGATATAAGCATATATACAAGAGAGAATAAATTCATTCATTCATTATCTTCTGCTTTATCCTTTATTAGGGTGGCGGTGGGGTTCCCCATGCCCATCCAGGGAGAACGTCTCGGGCGCTGGGCAGATATACCCAGGACAGGGCGCCAGTCTATCGCTGGGCACACACTCACTCACACAGACACACTCTATATGGGGCAATTTGGAAAACTCAATTGACTTGATCCATGTTTTTGGACTGTGGGGAAACTCCACCCAGATTGGGGTTCGAACCGGGAATCCCTAGTGCTAAGCCACAGTGCAGCCCAGAGAGAATAAAACAAAATAAAAAAAACTATAAAAGTAATTTAAAGATAAAAATAAAAAATAATAAAACCAGGTAGTAAAGTATTTGTAATTGCACATCACTTTTCCTGAGTAGAAAAATTTTGCACTTCAAATGTTATCATGCACATCATTATCATGTTATCATGTTATCATTGCAGCCCGGATTGAGACGTGTCATGATTTTTGGTTGGTTAGTACAATGCTGAAGGAGGTGCTGATTGTGAAGTCTTATTGCAGAAGGAAGGAGTATCACTCCTTAGAGCATAGGTTAAACTCAAGGCACAATTATATCTGGCGATATGTTTTTTTTTAACTATGCTCATATTTTAAATTTGTATGATTTTGACAGGAACATTTTTTAATTTAAAAATTAAGTTTTATGTTCTAAAATAGCACAAGAGCAAAGAAAATGGATTTTTTTATTTGTTATTTTAACTTTTGTGGAAAAGCACACTTCATTTTTTTATGTTTTTTTGCATCATGTTCATAGTTGTAACTTTTAAAATTTGACAAGAGATATTTTTATAGGGGCGGCACGTGGCTTAGTGGTTAGCACGTTCTCCTCTCAGCGCTAGGGATTCTCAGTTCGAATCCCCATCTGGGTGGAGTTTCCATGTTCTCCCCGTGTCTGAGTGGGTTTCCTCCGGGTTCTCCGGTTTCCTCCCACAGTCTAAAAACATGGATCAAGTCAATTGAGTTCTCTAAATTGCCCCATGTAGAGTATGTTTGAGTGAGTGATTGTGTGCCCAGCGATGGATTGGCGCCCTGTCCTGGGTGTATCTGCCCAGCGCCCGAGACGTTCTCCCCTGGATGGGCATGGGGAACCCCACCACGACCCTAATAGAGGATAAAGCGGGAGATAATGAATGAATGAATGAATATTTTTATAGAGAGCAAAGTATTGTAAGTTATATAAAGTTTAAGTTTATTTATTGTGAAATAATATTTCTGTCTCTTTTTGTTCCTGTTCATGTTCAGAAAAATTTACTTTGAGTGTGTTGAATAAATGTTTGTCCTGTTTGGCCCACAACCTAAAGTGTGTTTTGAGTTTTGGCCCCTGATGCTATTAAGTTGGACACCCTGCTTTAGAGCATTGTGGGTGTAACAGCCTGTCACTGAAGTACCCAATGTAACCATTTAATCAATTTGATAATTTTCCTTGTTTTGAAGAACAGTGCTAAAAGAGTCCTTGCAGACGAGACAAGACAGAGAAGCCAAGAAGGGTTTGATAAGGGATGGAGAGGGAGAAAGTGCGACCGCCTTCCATGAGAGCAAGTTAAAAAAATAAAAATGACTTCACGTAATGTAAAGGTAATTAAAAAAAATAGATTTGTAAACAAGGTGACGGACAAAAAAATAATTATTTATATACAATTAATGTTTTTTTTTGCTTTTAGAATTTTAACCAAATAAAGGCTACATCATCTATATACCCAACCTCCAATATTTGTTCAGTATACAATTGTACTGTCTGCATATAAGGTCTAACAGTGCATTAAAAAGGGGCTGGGTAAACTGAAAAATCTGCTTCTCAAGAACAATACATTTGCTATATATCAGAAAGATATTAGAAAAAATATAAATAAATGTGGGCCTGAGCTGTGGTTGGTAATCTCTCCCTGTTTATTTCATAACATGGCTTTTTATTTTCTGGTCTCTTTGTAAAAGCTGTGTTCCATTCTGTTTGAGTTCTTATGCAGTTTAGTGTATTCAGCGTACTTTCACTACACCCACATTGTGGGATTCTTAGTTACAGTTTCATTATTCAAGCCCTATTGTGTTAGGGAATGTTAGCTTTTAATTTGGTTCATTGTGTATAAATGCATTGGGGCAGCACTTTGATCGATTAAATACAAGGTGGGCATCCAATGCTTTAAATCCTATCTGTCACTTCGTTTTCAGTTTTCCTGTGTAAATAATGAATGTTCTGACCTTGCAAAAATAAACTATGGTGTTCCACCAGGGCCAGAAGGGAGCACGTCTGTAAGATTAAAAGCTGCCTTAAATATATCAAAGATTTAATTCCAATAAAACTATAGATAAATATACTTACAGATCAAAGTAGAAAATGAAAAAAGTCTCTAAAACATTGTTGAACTTTGATTACTCCTTACTTTGACCGGGTTCATCTGTATTAAATCTATGCATCATTATTAAATATATTATATATAATATATTAGTGGTTAGCACGTTCGTCTCTCAGCGCTAGAGATTCCCGGTTTTAATCCCAATCTGGGTGGAGTTTCCATGCTCTCCCCGTGTGGGTTTCTTCTGTGTTCCCCGGTTTCCTACAACAGTCCAAAAACATGGATCAAGTCAATTGAATTCTCCAAATTCCAAGTTTGTGTGTGTGTGTCTGTGTAAGTGAGTGTGTGCCCAGCGATAGATTGGTGCCCTGTCCATCTGCACAGCACCTGAAACGTTCTCCCCTGGATGGGCATAGGGAACTCCCCCTCGACCCTAGTAGAGGATAAAGCGGAAGATAATTGATGGATGGCTGGATGGATGGATTGCTTTCACAAAGCACATAATATTCAACATATGAGCTCCCCTCACAAAGAGGAAGGTTTTTTTTAGTCAGTAAAACTACAGCTGGTAGGAGAGCATCTTATTCTTTAAGAGTAGATTAAACACAAATATTTAATCCAAAGTTTCATTAATCCATATACATCAATGTGTAAAACTTAGGCTAAACTTTGTTAAGCTGGTGATTTGGGATAGTTCATTCTGGCATTTCACCCCTTTACCCATCTTACCAGTAGTAGAAAATGTATAGATGAAATACATAGGCGATCATAGTAAAGGATTAAGGAGAAGATGATTAATGGATGGATGAGTTAATTGCTGGTGACACTGCTGGTGAGAAGTTAAGACATTGTAATTGAGTAGTTAACAACATAAAACGGCAGAGACTGCAGCAATTCCAGAGAGCCCTTTTAATTAGGTAATCTGTTAACTACTCAATTACAATGTTTGAACTTCTCTTACGGCTTTTCTTATTTAACTTTATTTGAAGTGTCATCTCTTTCTTTACACTTATCAATCCATTCATCATCTTTTTCTTAAACCTTTACTAGGGTCACCCATGTCTTTGAACTGTGAAAGGAAACCGGAGAACACATATAAACCCACATGAACACAGGGAGAACATGGAAACTATATCCAGACTGAACCTGGATCCCCAGCACTGAGCTGCAAACATGCTAACCACTAAGCCACCCAGTGATGAACTCATAAGACTTCACTGAGGATCAAAGGGACTTTAATGGTTAAACTGATTTAAATTAACATTTTTTTTACACCACATTCAGATCTGACAGTTGGAATATGATTTTAATCGGAGCAGCTGGTTTGCCGTCCTGCTAGGACACTTTAAAACAACCTGTACCTTAGTGTTCTACATTGTTAATGCTGTTGCTTTTAAGAAGATAAAGTCTTTTAGAAGGCTTTTCACCCTTTAAATAAAAAGACTGACTGTTTACAAGTTTAAAGACACATGTGATGGTAATTACACATTAATTACACTACTACAGATTACTGATTAATATTGCAAACATAACATTCACTGTCTTATACAGTCACAGTGAAGCTCTTATATCCTATCCCATCCTTGTATAGAAAAACAAAGTTCATGAAAACGGGTAATTCCAGCAGTAAAAACTTGTTCCTCAACTTACTGAAACATTGAACACATCCTCATTCCTTATACTTTTAGTTTTTAGTGAGGTATAAAGGAACATGGACTCTAACTGTATCATCGTCCTGATAACTCTACTGATCCAGACGTTTATTAAAAACGCTTTATTATCAGGTAAGTTGACGGATTTCAACGGTAAGTAAAATCTGCTTCATCTAACACACACCTTAGCTGCACACATATATAATTTAATGCACTCACCTCTTATTATACATACACAAACATCTTAACCACACAAACATATGTACATTCATTAATTCATTCATTATCTTCTACTAGGGTCACTGGGGAGTTTCCCATGCCCATCCAGGGGACAATACACTAACTTACACAGACACTCACACAAACACACACTATATGGGGTAATTTAGAGCATTCAATTTACCTTGAATCCATGTTTTGGAACTGTGGGAGGAAACTGGAGAACCTGGAGGAAACCCATGCGGACACGGAGAGTGTCGAACATATTAACCACTAAGCCACCGTACCGCCTGTAAAATACACATACACACATATACATACATAATTAAATACACACATATACACTTCAAAGATCTCTAGAGACGATGTAATATGATTTAGACACAAAAGAGATGCCCACTGCTGTTCTGATGACCTGTATGGGAGTAAGAATTGTTTATATTATTTTTAGCTGTAAGAGGAATCTGTTTTGACATCAATCCCTGCACAACTGTGTTGTAGAACTTCATTCTCTGCAGTACTTCCTTACTGCTGTCACACCAGGGTTAAAGTTTCCAGAGTTCACTTTAGCTAGTATGTTGGATGATGGAATATTTGGATACTATGACAGCAACATCAAGGAATACATACCAAAAACAGAATGGAGGAAGAACGTTGATGGTGCTGAAGATCCAAACTACTGGAGGATGAAGTTAAAAGAGTTGCTGATTTATGAGACTAACTTCAGAGTGAATACAGCTGAAATAATGGAGCGTTTTAATCACACTACAGGTGAGACTGAGATCAAATTACTGTGTGTATCACCCACAATGCTTTAGCATGTTTTTAACTAATATCATTTATTCATTCATTATCTTAAGCTTATCTTCACTATCTTTCCCCTTGCCCCTCAGGAGAGAATGTTTTGGGCGTTGGGCAGATACACCCAGGAAAGGGCACGAATCTATCGCTGGGCACACTCACTCACACAGACACACACACAAACACACTCTATATGGGGCAATGGTGGGAGGAAACCCATCTGGACAAGGGAAAACATGGACACAGGGAAAACAAACTCCAGCCAGATTGAGATTCAAACCAGGAAGCCACCCTGTCACTCTTTAACTAATCTTACTAGATTTAATTAAATAATGAGCAAATCAACATTTGTGGAAAATCTGTTTAAAACCTCTTTTAAAAATAAACATAATCTATAAAATCATATGTGTTTATTATAAATACATTTATGGTGTGTGTATGTTTGTGTGTGTGTTTCTGCATTTAGGTATTCACACTGCACAGCTGCAGATTGGTTGTGAGAGTGATAATGACATCATCAGAGGATTTATGCAGTTTGGTTATGATGGAGATGATTTTATCAGTCTTGATCTGAAAACTCAATCTTGGATTGCAGCTAATGTTAAAGCCCTTCCCACCAAAACCATGTGGGAATCTTCAGGATTAAGTGAGATTTATTGGAAAAATTATTTGGAGCACACCTGTATCGAGCGTTTAAAGAAATATGCATCTTATGGTAGAGCAACACTAGAAAGGAAAGGTAATAAATATTGATTAAGTAATCTATTCTGCCTACTGTGCTTTACACACAGAAGAATTTGTCCTCCACATTTAAACCATCCGTGCAGTGAAACACACACATACACACACACACATACACACACACACACTGAGTAAGGTGAGCACACTATGAGGCTTCATAACACAAATTACCATAGTGAATTCATAGTGCATTAAAATTTTATATATATATATATATATATATATATATATATATATATATATATATATATATATATATATATATATATATATATTACTTATTTTAGAGACCAGTGTCATAAATCTTTATAATGTTTGTGTTAAGCAAATAAATTCTTCCTCTAAAAATGTCTTTACAACTGCTCATAACTGCTAATGAAATATTATAAGCTCTTTTTACAGGCATTAGGTAAAGTGCCTGTAAAAAGAGCTTATAACCTATCACTGGGCACACACTCACTCACACAGACGCACGCATACACACTCTATATGGGGCAATTTGGAGAACTCAATTGACTTGATCCATGTTTTTGGACTGTGGGAGGAAACCGGAGAACCCGTAAGAAACCCACGCAGACACGGGGAGAACATGGAAACTCCACCCAGATGGGGATTCGAACTGGGAATCCCTAGTGCTGAGATGCGAACGTGCTAACCACTAAGCGTGCCGCAGAATCCAAAAAATATTTTATAAAATATTATGCAATTTGTGTTATAAATCCCATCAATATAACTATATGTCATATTGTTATAACGAGTTATAACTGATTATGTACAAGTTATAACTGATTATGTACATTTATAATAAGCCTTTGTTAATGTACATAATGATGTTCATAATCATAGCCAAAAAGTGGTATAACAATTTGACATAGGGCTTTATAATACAAAGTGACAATGCATTATTGATTTACACTTATTTAAACTTTTGATTCTTTGGTTGTTTAGACATTCTTACTTAAAACAATATTACACTTTACTCAAAGTCTGCAAAGAGCATTTATCAGTATTTATAAGTCATTAATGACTAATGACAACACTTTACATAATGACTGTAAAGAGACTGTAATAAGCTTTTATAAATAGTTATGAGCACTTATAAAGTCATTTTCAGAAAATGTGTTCTTTTAACACAAACAAATAATAATAAATGATAAACAGTTAAAATATGTAACTCACAATGCATTTTGCCCCATTGTGTTATAAAGCCTTATGGCATGTTGTTAGAACACTTTGTGAGTGTGGTTATGTACATCTACTAACATTACCAAAGGCTTATGACAAGTATTATAAAGCATTATGAATACTTTATAAAGCTTTATAAATGTGTTAATAATGCATTATAAATACTGGATTTAGATAAAGTTTTACCAACGGTTTAATATTTACATATTTCTATATGCAGTTCCTGTAGTTCAGGTGTTCCAGAGGCAGACCGCTCCTTCTCCAGAGCTGGTGTGTCATGCTACAGGTTTTTTTCCCAAATCAGTGGCGATGTTTTGGCAGAAGAATGGAGAGGTGGAAGAGGAGGTGGAGCTCAGAGAGACATTACCCAATGAGGACGGAAGCTTTCAGAAAAGAATCATTCTGAGAGTCTCACCTGAAGATCTGCAGAACAACAAATACACCTGTGTGATTCAACACAGCAGTTTAAAGGAGGATCTCAGGGGAGAACTTAGAGGTAAAAACTACAAAAATGAACTGCAAATTTATTTTAAAGCTATATTTTTGATGTAAAGAGTAAATAAATTATTGTACTTTAGTACCAGGTGGAGATCTGACTGTTACCAACATTGGTGTTGTTGGTCTCCTTGTTTTTGCTCTGGTTGTTGGTGGAATTCTGATGTGGAAGATGAAGAAATCTGGTAAGAGATAAAACAGAAGTGTAGAATGTTTTTTAAAGATATTTTCAGTGTAATTAGATTCCAAAGTCATCTACGTACTGTTTCTATATGAGATTACAATGTTTGGTAACACTTACCTAAATCAAGAATTCTTATAATACTTCATTCATATAATATATGATTTATAATACTTGTCATGAGAAATGTCCATAACCACACTCATAAAGTGTTATAAGAACATGCTATCAGACTTTATAACACAAAGTGGCATAATGAGTTATATATATATATTTTTTATTTTTTTATTATAGAAGCCAACGACATAAAGCCTTATAACATTTGTGTTTAACAGACACATTTACTGAAAATGATTTCACAATGACTTATTTTGTGCTCATAATTGTTTATAAAATCTTATAAGCGCTCTTTACAGGCATAAAGTAAAGTGTCATCAATTACCTGTTTGAAAGAGAGTGAATACATAGTAGTACATAATGACTTATAAAAGCTTATAAATGCTCTTCAGGACTTCAAGTAAAGTATAATCTTGTTTTAAGTAAAAATGTGTAAACAAAAACTTTAATACATTTGTATTATAATGCATTATGTCACATGTGTTATAAAGCCTTATGTCAAATAGTTATAACAATTTATGACTATGATTATCAACATCTATGTACATTAACAAATGCTAATGACAAATGTTATATCATTGATCATGCATTGTGAATACTGTATTCCACAATTCTCCACAATTTTCACAATTTTTAAAAAAATCTAATAAACACCTGTGCTTCTCTATTTTAGGATTCAAACCAGTTTCATCTCAACCTCAAGAGCCTCTGATATTTCACTGTAGTGTAGAAACTAATGGATGAGTTAATGATGAAGACGAATGAGTGAGGTTTTAACATCTGTACTGTTTTTCAGCTTCTAAAGATGATCTTAAAAGAATTTAACAAATTACCTGCTTCTTCTGCTAGAATGTGGAGTGTGGCTGTAGAAATGTCTGCATATTTAAAGCAATTTGATAATTTTTAAAACTGTTCCTGGACCAGAAGATCTAATCCTAGATCTAGTAAATATCTCTTCAGCTCTAAAGCTCTAATTCTGTTATTCACGTCATGATTTGTGTAAATAGTTAAAGATAAAATCCTTGTAAATGTGAATGCACTGTGTTTTACATTTAAAAAATTTGATTCAAAAGTAAAGAACTTTCAGTGCAATCAGAATGCAGCCATGGTTCTGTTACGTGAGCTAGGAGGTAAGTCATTACAGCTTGAGTGAATTTTTTAAAGATGTTTTAAATGTTTGATAGAAGACATACCCAAAAAAAGGAGAACCTTTGCAAGAAAGCAGGTCTATAGCACCATTTTAGATAAGATACAAGTGTGTATTTGGAGTATGGGAGGAAAGATACCACACATGGCCATAAATTATTTTATTTAAAATTATTTTAAATATATATATATATATATATATATATATATATATATATATATATATATATATATATATATATATCCTTTATATATTCTATAGCCTCCATTTTAAAGTTCAAATGTGCCTGAAAATTACACCCAAGATAATTTTTAGGTAAATAAATAATATTTGATTATCTAAAAAATCGTATGAAACATTTGGGTGGTAAACTCACTCACTATATAAAAAATATATTGATTAGCAATAACAAAATCATTTTTTGTTACTGAAGTCATGTGGTCGTTTTGTAGTCAGTGCCATGTTTGTTACGTCCATAATGTTCAGAACCTGATCCATTTTTTTAAGTATACATTTTTCTCCTGTACATCACTGCATTTTGTAAATTGTGAGGTGGTCTAAAGTGTAATCATGTCATATGTCGGTGTAATAAAGCAATGAGCCACTAGAGGGCAGGCATGTTTGTAAATAAATCACTGGAAAGCTATATCATTAGGCAAGACACGAAGCGGTTACAAACATACTATAATATGAAATACGGTTTAATTCATAAATGCATTTATCGAAAACAAAATGTTAATAAATTGGTCTTCTATGACATAATCAAGTCCGGTTTTTGAAGTTGACACTGATCTCAGAGTAACAGGATTCCAGTTTAGTGCTCTTTGTGAATTGGCTGTTTATATTTATTTGATCTAAATCTCCGGCTTTAGAGCCCTCGCAGCAGGGCGAGTGGGTGACGACCAGGCGACATACATGTAGAACTGAGCATCACTCTTCTAGGATCCACGTGTCCAATCGGTTTTCCCCACTCAGTGACTCACCCACTGAGAGACCGGTTGCTAAAAGTGCTCTGGTTATTGGCAACTCCCAGCTCAGACACGTGCGAATAGCTACCCCTTAGAGACTCTAGCAACCCGGGGGCCAGGGCTCCAGACATCAGGACGAACCTCAAAGTGCTGGCTAATGCTAAACGCTTATTCTCTAGAATAGTTATCCATGTGGGCACTCATGACATTCGTCTCAAGCAGTCAGAGGTTACTAAGGCTAATGTTAAAGAGGTGTGTGGAACTGCTGCAATGATGTCTGATGAAGTAGTTGTCTCTGGCCCCCTACCAATTAGGCCTGGCAGCGAAATCTACAGCAGGTTATGGTCGCTGCGTTGCTGGATGTCTAAGTGGTGCTCAGAAAACAATATTATTTTTATTGATAATTGGTCTACTTTTGAGGGAAGGCCTGGCCTTTTGAAATGGGACGGCATCCATCCTTCCCGGGAGGGTGCTGCGCTCATGTCACATAACATAGCCGAGTTTTTTCTTCAGATAGGAACAAAAATTGACAATTCAGAGCCAAGGCCAGGCAGCAGACAGAATGGCCTAACCAACTGCCTGCGAACTGCCAGGAGTCGTCACCCACAATAATTAGGTTCCATACCATTAAGACAGTTATCATGTATCGCTGTGAGCAAAAAACAAAAAGAGTCCAAATAGTGTGCTACAAAAATACAATCTCAAGTAATGTAAGAAACACTTTTAAGTTAAAACTTGGGTTAATAAACATTAGGTCACTTTCTTCAAAATCAGCTCTAGTTCAAGAAGTAATAACTGATAACTTCCTAAATGTTTTTTGTCTCAGAGAGACCTGGATTAGGGCCAATGAATACTTAGCATTATATGATGCCTCTCCACATGGTTATACCTATGCTCATAAACCACGTCTTAGTGGACGAGGAGGTGGAGTGGCTATGATCTATAAAGAAAACATAAATGTAACACTTAATAATAAGTATGAGTCAAAATCCTTTGAAGCTCTTGTTTTCAACATAAGCAGCTCATCTGCATTATAGAATAAATACAATCTAATGCAACTTATAACCTTATACCACCTTCCCGGCCCATATACTGAGTTTATAAAAGAATTTGGTGAATTTCTCTCTAACATAGTAATCTCATAAGACAAGGCCTTAATAGTTGGTGACATCAATGTTGACGCCATCCTTGATTCCATGAGCATTACTCAAAGTGTGGTTGGTGAAACACATCGCTGTAAATATACATTAGACTTAGTTTTATCACAAGATATTAACATTAATAATTTAACTATTGTTCCACTAAGTGAGGAACATTTGCTAACCTACGATTTAGAAATTGATATCGATCCAGTAATTAAACTGCGATTTGATATGACGCGTACAGTCATTCTTTCTACTGCTGCGACATTCCTACAACATTTACATGAATTATACATTACATGAATTAAACATTCTAGCTAATAACGTTCATGAAGTTTTTCAGTCAGGTCTTGGGTCTCATTATAGCACTGAGACAGCCTTAATTAAAGTCGTTAATGACTTATTAATGTCCTCTGATAATAACCAAATCTCTTTCCTTGTATTATTAGATCTCTTTCCTTGTATTATTAGATCTTAGTGAAGCCTTTGACACTATAGACCATAACATCTTAGTTGATAGATTAGAAAACACTGTGGGCATTACAGGATCTGCACTCCAGTGATTTACATCCTACCTGACAGATCGATATCAATTCACCTGTGTTAACAACCAATGTTCTGATCTTGCTAAAGTTAAATATGGTGTCCTGCAAGGGTCAGTTCTGGGTCCACTCCTATTTGCATTATATATGCTTCCATTGGGTTCAATTATTTGTAAACATGGAATCAGTTTCCACTCTTATGCAGATGATACACAGCTATACATTTCAGCTAACCCTAATAATGTTCGTTCAGTCAGTAAGCTCGAAGACTGCATCCAAGATATTAAAATATGGATGTCAAAAAACGTCCTACTGCTAAATTCTGACAAAACAGAGTTTCTAATAGTTGGACCCAAGGACAAAATTGACAAAGCTTCTTAAACTATGTTAAACCTTGATAACTCTTTAATTAGACCCAGTTCATCTGTAAATAATCTTGGTGTCATTATTGATTCAGATCTCTCCTTTACAGAGCACATCAGCAATATTACTAGAATTGCATTTTTTCACCTTCGTAACATTTCGAAGCTACAAAATATCCTCTCCCTCCAAGATGCAGAAAAACTAATTCATGCTTTTATTACCTCAAGGTTAGATTATTGTAATTCACTTCTGACAGGATGTTCTAATAAATCATTACAGAAATAACAACTTGTGCAAAATGCTGCAGCCAGAGTTTTAACTAAAACCAGAAAGTTTGATCATATCAGTCCTGTGTTATTAAACTTGCACTGGCTACCAGTTAAGTTTCGTATTAAGTACAAAATTTTATTGATAACATATAAAATTCTACATAATCAGGTTCCACAGTATCTAAGTGAGCTGATTCAATCATACAAGCCAACACATGAGCTCCGATCTCAAGGTGCTGGTTTACTCTTAGCTCCTAGAATAAATAAAATTACTGCTGGTGGAAGAGCGTTCTCCCACAAGGCTCCTCAACTTTGGAATAGCCTTTCAGTTACTCTTCGTAATTCTGAATCACTATTAATCTTTAAAAATAAATTAAAAACATTTATTCAAACTTGCGTTTAATTAATCCCCTGTAGATAAAGATGTAGATCTCAGGCTTGGCTGTGTTGGGGGGGGTAATCTGCGATCAGTGTATGCTGGCGTTTTACCTGTTCACCCACCTCATTATTAATGGGGGGGTGTTGCGCTGAGATAATGCTGTTCCGGGGCGCCATCTCATCTATGTAGAGTCTGCAGTATTTGCCTCTTTTAGTTATGCTGCTCTATTCAGTGATGCCGAAGTCACATGCTACACTGTGTCAATCAATTACTTATTAATTAAATGCTGTGCTTTATTATTAGCTCTAACTGCCTTCCTTGTCTGTTTCTTTTGAGGTGTGACCGGCTTCCTGGAGGTGTGGTCAGACCTTCATCCATGGCTCTGCCGACGAATACTGGATGGAACCTGAATATTAATTCTTGGTCCTCCCAAGGTTTCTTTCTTAAATAACAACATAACAGGGAGTTTTTTCTTGCCACTGTCGCTTCGGCTTGCTCTTTGGGGGTTTAAAGGCTTTTCATTCTGTAAAGCTGCTTTGTGACAATGAACTGTTAAAAATCGCTATATAAATAAAATAAATAAATGACTTGACTTGATTTGTATTTTATGATTAAAATAATGTATTGTATATAACGCATTGATACGAATGTGAAACAGTTAGAGTTGTGTGTTGTTTCAAAGTATTCAACAATTAATTTAATTCAATTAAATGTTTATGTTCTTCACCCCCACATCCGCCACATCTGTTTACTGTGTGTCCTTTTCAAATGTTCACCTAATAATCCCCCTTTTTAGGAAACCTATCATTGTGACATCAGCATAAAAACAGAGTAAAATCTTAAAGACTAACAAAACACACTATAAATTACAACACTGATACTTGCTGTTGTCACGATCGGGCGCGCTGTCCGGAGAAGGGGGCGCAGCACGGTGCGGATGCAGGAAGCGAGCCAGGCGACCAGGTAAGCAAACAAATACATTTATTTTCCAAAGGTAGCGGGAACGCCGCTAAAGGCACAGCGGAACGTGCTGGGAGAACTACACGAAGATATAATGGCGGGAAGGCGCCGCTGAAGGCATGGCGAAACGTGCCAGAATAAACTAAACCAAAACAACAAACTAAACACATCCGCAGACACGCGAAATAACGGACATAAGCTAATGCTGACCTGCTGGCTCACGGGAAACAGCGTGCTTAAAAAATCGCCAGCAGGTCACATGTGATCAGGTAGGACCCAATCCCCTTTCAAGGGGATGGGGCCCTACCTACGGAAGCCCCACAAGGCCAAACCCGAAACACGGGTGACAGGGGGGAGTGGCCCAGCCCTCCCAACCTGACATATCGCCCCTCCAAAACAACCGGGGGCAAAGGCACCCGGGGAAGAGAGAAAAAAAACAAAAAACGAAAGGGGGCACGAGGAACGCGAGAAGGCCCCTAGCGGGTGCGGGGACGACGTGACCAGAGGAACGGAGGCGCCTTGAACCTGTGTGAGGGTGTGGGCGATGTGACCCCTTGTGGTTGCCGGGGCGACGTGATCCCTTGTGAATGCGAGGGGGACGAGACCCCTTGAGGGTGTGGGGGCGCCGTGACCCCTTGTGAATGCGAGGGGGACGGGACCCCTTGTGTGTGCGGTGGTGTGGATTCTTCATTTGAGGGCGGCGAGGCCCTTTGTGAGGGCGGCGAGACCCCTTACGGATGCGGGGGCGCCGAAATCCCTTGTCGGTATGTGGAGGGTGAAACCCCTTAAGGATACGGGGGCGCCGCAAGCGCTTATGAGCGCGAGGACACGACCCCTTGTGTGTGCGGTGGCGTGGCTCCTCCATGTGAGGGCGGCGAGACCCCTTAAGGATGCGGGGGTGCCGAGACCCCTTGTGGGTATGAGGAGGGTGAGACCCCTTGAGGATGCGGGAGCGCCGCAAGCGCTTAGGAGCGCGAGGAGGACACAAGCCCTTGTGTGTGCGGTGGTGTGGCTTCTCCATGTGAGGGTGGCGAGACCCTTTGTGAGGGCGGCGAGACCCCTTAAGGATGCGGGGTCGCCGAGACCCCTTGTGGGTACGAGGAGGGTGAGACCCCTTGAGGATGCGGGAGCGCCGCGAACGCTTATGAGCGCGAGGAGGGCCTGACACCTTGTGTGTGCGGTGGCGTGGCTCCTCCATTTGAGGGCGGCGAGACCCTTTGTGAGGGCATGGGCGTGACCCTATGTGTACGCGGCGGCGCTGAGGCCCTTTGTAAGTGCGAGGGTGACTGAATTTCGGTGTGGGAGAGCCGAATGTGAATTCAGGGACCCGAGAAACAGTGGTTTCGGAGGCGAGAGAAGAAACCGCGGGCCTAGGGACCGAAACGACCAGCGCTGGCGCAGGAGAGACTGGAGTACACGCGACCGCAGGGGTGAACCGAGTGAACGGAGAAGTGACTCGAGTGGACGCACAGATGACCCGAGTGGACGCGGAGATGACCCAAGTGGACGCGGAGGTGACCTGAGTGGACGCGGAGGTGACCCTAATGGACGCGGAGGTGACCCGAGTGGACGCAAAGGTGACCCGAGTGGACGCAAAGGTGACCCGAGTGGACGCAGAGGTGACCCAGTTTTGGTCCATGAACAGAGCATGAACAGGTCCAGAGTCCCATGCAGGTGGAACAGTCCTCCAACCCTCCAGTCCAACAACCACCTTATCCGGAGCGGGTGGCACATTGTCCTGAGACTGGGTCTGATAATCCAGCGTGGAGGCATAGAAGTCCAGGGCGGACGTGGTATGGTCCCGAGGGGGGGAAATAGACGGCCTCGGCCTCCTCCTTGGACCACAGGACTGCAACACAGATGATGCGCTGGACACCACGCCTCGGCTCTCAGTCTTCCTCCTCATCGCCACCTGGACACAAAAGGAGAGAACCAGTACCATGGCCACACCACCTAACACACAGTCCTGGTCTATCGTGGCGGTTACCGAGCACCGGACGCACCCTACTGAGAACCCGGGCGGCTCGGGGACGGACACGACCGACGCAGGACGGCAACCGTTAAGCGGCTCGATGGCCTGAACCCTGCAAAACGTGCAGGCGTTGCTACGCGGGTCGCTCGCAGCGCGCAGCGGAGCGCCAAAGAGAAGTGGAGGTTCCCCGAAGGCGGGCGAGGAAACGCTCGAGGCGAGCAGGGTCTCGCTGATGATGAGCGAGGTCGCCCTATCGGCATGGTGCGGCTCACAGTCGCAGGATGGTCGCTCCGTGGATCGCGGAGGAACCCAAGAGGCATCGCGGTGAGAAACCCGACGGGCATCGCGGTGAGAATCGCGAGGAGAACCGCGAGGAGAGTCGCGAGGACAGTCGCAAGGAGAGTCGCGAGGAGAGTCGCGAGGAGAACCGTGAGGAGAACCCTGAGGAGCCTCGCGAGGAGAACCGCGAGGAGAAGTGCGTGGAAAAACGCGCTGAGCTTCGCGCTGAGCTTCGCGTGGAGAATCGCGTGGAGAATCGCGTGGAGAGACGCTTGGAGAGCCGCGAGGGGAACCACGATGGGAGCCGCAGGGACAACCACGGGGAGAACCGCGGGGAGAACCGCGCTGAGAAACCAGTGGAGAACCGCAAGAGAAGCCGCGAGGGGAACCGCTAGGGGAGCTGCGGGGAGAACCGCGGGGAGAACCGCGCTGAGTAACATGCGGAGCATAACGCGAAGCATAACGTGACGGATCCCGGGCAGCGAGAAAGAACTCGCAGAGCGGGTGATCCGTGGAGCAGGGAGGCTCGCACGGAGGATCGGCGGCAGATCCTTAGTGGCGAGAAAGAACTCGCGGAGCGGGTGATCCGTGGAGCAGGGAGGCTCGCACGGAGGATCGCGCGGCGGATCCTTAGTGGCGAGAAAGAAATTGCGGAGCGGGTGATTAGTGGAGCAAGGGGGCTCGCACGGAGGATTGCACGCAGGATCGAGCGCAGGGTCCCCAGCGGCGAAAAAGAACTCGCGAAGCGGGTGATCCTTAACTCGCCCACGGGGAAGTTGCCGCTTCACCGCGTCCAGGTGCTCGCCGACGGAGCGGGCATCTGAGCCCGGGGTAAACCGGGCTAAGAGCGCCGCCTTGAATCGGCTCGCTGAGGTGAGGCAGACGTCCCCTGAGGCCACCAGGCCCTCGGCCCACCTCAGCGCAGGTCCCAGGAGACGGGTGAGGTAGAATAGCACCCTCTCTCGCTCCGAAAGCTCCTGACTGGTCACCAGTTCAAACACCCTGCGACAGCCGATAATATACGCCAGTGGCTTCAAAGCCACCCCGTCGCAGGGTGCTGGGAGCTTAATTGGGGCAGAAAGAGGGAGCACAATCTCCCCATATTCCGGTACCCAGTTGATTCCCCTCATCGCTCCAACCTCCGGGGAGCGAGCACTGCAGCGGGGATGAGAAGGCGGGGCTAGCGCCAGGCTACGGTAGCCGATTGCTGCAGTGGGGGAACGGCTATTGGCGGGGCTAGCGCCGGATTAATGTAGCCGGGATGCTGCAGCCGGGGACTCGACTAATGGCGGGGCAAACGCCAAGATAATGTAGCCGGAGCCGCAGCGGAAAAACGCGGCTAATGGCGGGGCTAGTGCCGGGATAAAGTAGCCGGTGCTGCAGCCGAAAAATGCGGCTAATGGCGGGGCTAACGCCGGGATAAAGTAGCCGATGGCTGCAGCCGGAGGATGCGGCTAATGGCGGGCTAGCGCCGAAGCTAATGCGGCCAATGGCGGGGCTAGCGCCGAATTAACGTAGCCGGCGCTGCAGCCGGAAAAACGCGGCTAATGGCGGGGCTAGCGCCGAATTAAAGTAGCCGGTGGCTGCAGCTGAAGAGGCGACTACTGGCGGGGCTAGCGCCGAGTTACTATAGCCGGCGCCGCAGCCGGAGGATGCAGCTGCTGGCGGGCTAGCACAGAAGCTAATGCGGCTCACGGCCGGAGTGGACCGAAAGCCAGGGAACGTGACCGTGGAGGAAAAAAGAAAAATCGCTCGCTTACCCGGACGAAGACTCCTGGACTCAGCAAGATTTGGAGGTCAGCATTCTGTCACGATCGGGTGCGCTGTCCGGAGAAGGCGGTGCAGCGCAGTGCGGATGCAGGAAGCGAGCCAGGCGACCAGGTAAGCAAACAAATACGTTTATTTTCCAAAGGTAGCGGGAACGCCGCTAAAGGCACAGCGGAACGTGCTGGGAGAACTACACGAAGATATAATGGCGGGAAGGCACCGCTGAAGGCATGGCGAAACGTGCCAGAATAAACTAAACCAAAACAACAAACTAAACACATCCGCAGACACCCGAAATAATGGACATAAGCTAATGCTGACCTGCTGGCTCACGGGAAACAGCGTGCTTAAAAAATCGCCAGCAGGTCACATGTGATCAGGTAGGACCCAATCCCCTTTCAAGGGGATGGGGCCCTACCTACGGAAGCCCCACAAGGCCAAACCCGAAACACGGGTGACAGGGTGGAGTGGCCCAGCCCAAAAATATTGATGAAATCAAATTCAGTTTTAAAGTTATGATTTTTTTTTTTATCTAAAAGTGAGAGCAATACCTTCTTCTTCTCATTTTACCTGGTCAGGTATAAACTGAAGTAAAATTTACAAACTTCTTTAATAAGAAAGGTCAAAGCACTGTAAAACTCACCTTTAATAAAACACACACCTTGTTTATTTTGAAACAAACTTTATTAAATCCAGAATCATGCAAACAAGTTCAGTAAATATTAAATCCGCCTAAACCTAAGCATATTTAATCAATAAGTATTAATTGCCATGTTGCTATGTTTATATTTTAGTTTAGCAAATTTAAAATTCAAGAGTTAGCATTTATGGAGTTACATAAGTATGTGAGCCAAGTAGGAATTGATTAATAAAATGAATAAATGTTAAAACATTTACTGATAATGAAAAAGTAAAAATCATGCATTAGTTTGTAAGAAAACACAAAAGGAAAGAAATTATATATATATTTTTAAAGCCATTTAATTAGTGGCTTTAATTCCCTTCTTGATTTGCACTGCCAGTTTCCACAGAGCCATGCTATGCTTCATCTTCAAATCATGTAGCTCCTTTAGACACTCCAAAGCTTTCTTATCAATCTCTTCGCCATCCACATAAACACTGAATGTTTCATGTATTCTGCAGATCAAAAGAAAAAATATAGATATTTGATAAATAATGTTATAGCTTTTAGTAAAACTTAACTTAAGCCATGCTGGGTTAAGCATTTGTATTAACATCTCATCTAATGCTCTTCCCCATCCAGGGGAGGACTTTTGATGTGCTGGGCAGATACACCCAGGTCATTTAGCAGAAGTTTTTATTTAAAGCGACTTACAAAGCAAGCACAGGGTTAATTCAGCATCCCTGGAGCAATGAGTGTTAAGGGTCTTGCTCAAGGACCCACATTGGTAACTTAAGTGAACCTGGTATGAAGTGAACCTGGGAACCCACAACCTTCTGATTGATAGCCCAATAATATATCGCTATACAGACTATATAGAGGCAATTTAGGAGCAATTTAGCCAATTTACCTTGAATCCATGTTTTTGGACTGTGTGAGAGGAAGTACATGGAAACACAAAGCCACCGCCCTTGTATTAATACCAAAGTTTTAGAAAAAAAAAACGAAAAAAAAACTGGCTTTTGTGTTTATAGTTTTCGTAACTGCCTTTGGGTATAGATATATTATAAAAGGACTTAAGAATATTTAAACGGGATATAAACTGATCTGGATAAACAAAATTCCTCTCATCTACATGACGTGATAAATGTTAACATTTTATGGATACAAATTGGTGTAAATACGTCTCTTTTGTATAGTGCTTTAATTTCAAATGACAGCTTAATGTACCCCTCTACATTCTTTAAATGGCTGTTAAATACAGTGGGTTGCAAAAGTATTCATACCCCTTGAACTTTTCCATATTTTGTCACATTACAACCACAAACATAAATATATTTCACTGGAATTTAATGTGAAAGACCAACACAAAGTGGTATACAATTGTGAAGTGGAATGAAAGTTATACATGAATCAACAATTTTTTTACAAATAAAAAACTGAAAAGTGCGATGTGCAAAATTATTCAGCCCCCCTGAGTCAATACTTTGTG
>JAFMOD010000271.1:437904-486036 GCA_019802435.1 Corydoras maculifer
CCTCCCACAGTCCAAAAACATGGATCAAGTTAATTGAATTCTCAAAATTGCCCAATTTAGAGTGTGTATGTGTGAGTGAGTGTGTGCCCAGCGATGGATTGGCGCCCTGTCCTGGGTCTATCTGCCCAGCGCCCGAGACGTTCTCCCCTGGATGGGCATGGGGAACCCCACCGCGACCCTAATAGAGGATAAGCAGAAGATAATGAATGAATGAATGAATGTTTTGAAGTTTTAGATTATCCATTTAACTGTAAGTTAAAGCTGAATAAATACAACTGTCATCTACCTGTCATCTTTGGCATGGTCAGGTGGGTTGGTCAGCTCAATCAGGTCATTCTGCAAGGTACTGAGATATGATCCGAGCTACAGAAAACTGCATTGGTAGAAGGTCCAGGATCATTAAGTTGTTTGGATCTTTTTTCTTCATAGCTGGGGCATCTAAACCAAAGTATTGATGTGTCAACAAATTCATATATACTGTATATTATATAACCCTTACCCGAAAGCAGCGCAAAGCATAAACATTCCATATATATATGAAATATATTTATAAAAAATAATGACTCACAATTGATGCTTTTTAGATGTCCCCAAACCTTTTTCACAACTTCAGTATTTTCTTTGAAGGTTTGTTTATCATGATCTAAAGAAATGACAAAAAATTATACTTTAATAAGTTGAACATTAACAATTAAGTTACAAAGTCTTTTATGCTAAACATGCAGTAAAAACTTAGTAAAAACTACTCGTATATTTATTATTATACTTTTTTTCTTTTTTTTAAAGATTTCATTAAATATAAGAATAGATTTTAAAATGCTATTGACATTTAGATATTTTACTCCTTAATAATGACATTTAGATCAGTTTATTGGCATAAATCATAAAATACATCAATATGCTTTCATATAATGGTGTCTCTTAAATCAATACTCACAATTTGAAAGTAATTAATTATTTTTATTATTATTATTCCTGCTTACTAAGTTCTAAAAAATGAGTTGTCCCTATTATTAAACCGGTGGTATGTAGTAGCTCAGTGTTAAAATGTTTTGGACTAACAATGTGAGGGTTGGGGTTGCTAGTTTGGAGTAAGGCCCATAACACTTTTTGCTTTGGTGTGCTGCATCATAACTGATTCTCTTTTTTGTCCCCAACCATTAAAATAATTGATGCCATGTACTGATCTGTACTGCACTGGACCCAGATTTACAAATATATATTAAAACTTGATTTTTTTCTTGTTAGATTTACAGTAATTCTTTCCTTTCTTCCTTCATTCATTAACTTAATTGAGAACGTTTCGCGCGCTGGGCAGGGCGCCAATCTATCGCTGGGCACACTCACTCTCTCTCTCTCTCTCTCTCTCCCTCAAACACACACTCTAAATGGGGCAGTTTAAAATTAAAAGTTTAATTATTATTATTATTTTTTAAAAGTTTAAAATCATTAGCCCAACATGCATTGCATTGGCTCCTTGTAAATTTTACGAAAATCAACTGGAATATAAGATCTGTATGGTCTGGCTCCAAAATACAAAAATGATCTTTTTTTACTTAAGAATTTATAAACTAGTAAACAATCTCAGAAAATAAGTTTTTTTATTACATTTTAGATATTAGATATGATTTATTATTAGATAATATATATTATTTATATTTTTAAGTATTTAATTTAAATGTAGTTGTTTTAATATACATATTTTTTAAAATTTCTTCATACTTTTTATAATACTTAGAACACTTACCTGCCACATTTTCCATGATGAATGTACTAATTAGTACATTAATGTAGCACTGTACATTCAGATTTTCGAAGTGACATATCAGTTTCTGCTGCAGAGCTAGAACTTGAGGTAGGAAACTGATGTATTTGATTTGGTCATGCTGTTAATAAGCAATACAAAAAAGAAAGAAAATTAATCTTCATTCGCAGATAAAACTATATATATTTTAAAAAAGTGCACAACTGAGTTAAAAATATATTTTTTTAACTATTGATGAACTTAAAATATAGGTTGTTGATGAGAAATTTGTAAAAGAGTTAAATGAGTTTTAATGACTTTAAACAAAAATGAAATGTATTATTAGACTAGGTATAAATATTACTAATATGTTGGGTAGTATATAATATGTATATTTAACCATGTCTTAGGATCTCCCTTTAAAGCCTGGTATTAATCTAAAACATGATATTAAAATGTGCTTCTGATCAGAATTAAATTTTTATTTTCATCTTCATTTGGACTGTGTCTTCAGTTAACTAGCCTCTTTTGTCCTTTCATTTTCATGTGCGTCTTCCTGCTATGTGTCTTCCTTGTGTTCATGTTAACCAGCTGTACTTGATGATCAATTTAAGTCTGTCCTGTTTGTTTGTGCATGTGTGTTTGTTTCCTATTGTGTTCTGCATTCAAAAGGCTTTTTCAATTCACCTTGGAATCTGTTTTATTTGCCACACAGGTGGCAGGATTGTTTAGTCAAATTAAATAAAATCTATCATTACTTTAGAATTACTAAATAAATCTTTGAGATGGTAAACATAAGTATGTGCAGAGATTTTGGATAATTGATTTTAAACACTGTTAATTAGTTAATTGAAGATTTTTGCACAGTATTGTGCGTTAAAAAAATGTATTTACATTCTTTAAGGCACTTACATCAATATACAGCTAATTATATCATGTGACTGGACTTCTCATGGATTACAATTATAATAATTCATGTTCGAAGTGTAGAAATTATTAGCATTAAATGATACAAAACTGTATTATAAAAATAAAATACCTTTTTTAGTAGCTCAGTTAGAACTGGAATTTTTGTTCTCTCTTCTTTCCAATCAATCAGTTGAATGAGGTGCTGGATTGTCATCCTCTGTTTAAACGTCCACATGATTGGCAGGTTAAACACTCCAGTGGTGGGCAGGTCCTGTAGCTTTGGCTTCTTATCATAGATGATTTGTGCTAAAGTGTTCATGCCGCTGAGGTTTAGAATGTTACACTGTGCTGCTAAAAATTTTGCATCAAAATCCTGTTTTTATAAAAGAAACAACATTAAAAGTGAGATCATTAGCAACAGTATGTATTAATCTCAATTTATTAATACAACACCCTCTTTCTCTTTCTCTTTTTGGGTGATAATCAAATGATATATAAATGAATAAATGATTAACATGCAATAAGATGAAATCCATTACACATGTGAATGACTAAATACTTAATGTGTCTCATTGACTATTTTAAATTTGTGCAAAGGATCTACAGTTTTTATTTTATTACTTTTCCTTTATTTACTTTCCTTTATAAATTTACCTGAAAAAAGCCCTGGAGTTTTTTGTGCACCACTGTCTCCCATTTTTCCCTTTTCTCCTCAGTGTCTGTCATATGGATGTCACTCTCTGGTTCTGGAAAAAATATGCAATGAAAATAAGCTTTAAACAAATATTGATATATTTATGAACAGATATCTTAAAGAAAAAATGTGCACATTATATATAATCTCATTCTAATTTTTATTTTTTTTTGGTGTGTCTGTGAGGAGTTTTTGTCAAAAAATGTTTTGTGAGGTCAGACACTGGTGTTGGATGAAAGGACCTGGCTCACTTCTAGTTCTTCCCAAATATGTTGGATGTGGTTAGGGTCAAGACTTGTGTGGGTCCACCAGGTTCTTTTACACCAAAATTCAATCATGTGTTTATGGACTTTTTTTTTTGCCTACGTGCAGTCATGCACAAAGACGTTTCCCAATTTAGATTCACTGAAAATTGGAGAGCTGTTTTAATTGATATAGCTTGGAACTAACTGTAAAACCGATTGTAGATTAGAAAATGGACAATTAAAGTTTACTCTCCAACTGCAACTAAGTTCATTCATTGGTGAGTTAACTTATATGAACACAAAGAACATGGAAACAGACATGTAAAGCAACATATGTTATTTAAAAGTTAAAAATAAACTTTACTCTGGTAGTAATCGGAAATATGATAAGGGATGTCAAGTAACTGGTCACTACTCACCAAACAAATATAAAACAAAAATGGAAGGAATGCAGTATATTTTCCACCAAAATTTAGACACTTTTGTTGACCTCAACTAAGATTATGAAGAATTTGTTAAAGTGCTAAACAATACCAAAGAATAAGAGACAAGTACCAATGTATTAAATTAGCAAACAGTATCCCTGATACCATGTAGACTGAAGCTTTACATTTAAAAAGCTTTCAGGTGTGCAGGCAGGGCTGAGGAAAAGTCAGGAAACAAACAAACAGATGTACACTGGATTATGAAAATGACCAAGGATCTCAAGGTGTGTGTATATATATCGCCTCTCAGCGCTAGGGATTTCTGGTTCGAATCTGGGTGGAGTTTCCATGTTCTCCCCGTGTGCGCGTGAGTTTCCTCCGGGTTCTCCGGTTTCCTCCCACAGTCCAAAAACATAGATCAAGTGAATCTGCCCAGCGCCCGAAACGTTCCCTGGATGGGCATGGGGAACCCCCCGCCCCCGCTATAGGATAAAGTTAGATAATGGATGGATGAATGGATATATATATAGCTACATAATTTAAAATAAACTCATTTAACTGTTATTATTAATGCGCAACATTATAACATTTTATTTTAAGTTTAAATTTAAATTAAATTTTAAGTGTTTTTTGACAAAGCAAACAAAAAAATTTGAAAAAAAGATTGGGTTAAAAATTAATTCTGAGAGATTCTATCTAAATGAACTATTATTATACTTTAACCTTCAATTATTTCCAGGTAGTTATCAAAGCAATTTAATAAAAGCTTACTTTTAAATATATATTTCACACACCAGGTGTGTGAAAAATAATTATGGTTGCTATAACTGTAATTACCAGAGGAACCTTCTAAAATAGACTTCAGGAACAAGTGGATGGTAATTTCAGCATCTTGTGGACTTTTTCCTAAAACACGGGCGAGCAATTCAATATCTTTTTGAAGATGATCTAAGAGGTACTTCCTGACATCTGGTACTTCAGAGCCCTTCTCAATGAGCATCTGAACATCCTAAACAAAAACACAAAAGTTGTTAAAACCGCTAAAATGACAACTGCAATATTATTAAACATGATGCAATTATGGTTATATACCTAATAAGTTTTTAAAACATTATTTGGCATTTTTAATAATTGTTACATTTACTATTATGGGGCATTCACCCTTGGAGTGGGCATTATTTCTAAAAATTATTTGGAAATTAGGTCATTGAAATGAATTGTGGGTAAATAAAAAAGTTAAAAGTATGTAGAGAAACAGACAGACTACAGTGTGTAATCAAGAAACTAAAAGTTTAGCTATATCATAGGTGTCAAACTCAAGGCCCGTGATATCCAGCCTATACTACAATTATATCCGGCCCGCGAGATCATTTTATTTTGATCTATGTAACAACAAACTTGCTGCCAAAAAGAGATGCCAAGCATCCAGCTCTGACAAAACAGCACAAGAGCAATGAAAACTAAAGGTTTTTTAAGTATTTAAAGTTACAATAGAACATGTTAACCTTCCTAATTATTCTTGACTTTATATGACACTCTATAGTCTGATATGAACTTATTCTAAAATAGAGGGAGCATCAATGTAAGCATCAATAATTTATTTATTTATTTATTAATCCACTTCCTCATTGCTAAGGTATTAACATGTTTAAAATAGCTTTTAGCTGGTTTTAAGTGATAATGAATACATTTATTAGAATACTGTAGTTTGAATTGTTTCTCTTTTTATGTTTCTAAACATGTTATGCTCTTAAAAATGAAATTATAGCAGACGAACCTCTGGGTGCTTAGTCGCACCCCAAAACATGGCTGCATGTATGATGGCTCGCACTATGTAGAGATTAGCGCCGTACAGATTCCTCTCTCCATCCTGCTCCTTATGAAGTTTTGGATCACCTAGATTGTGTCCCTTCCCACTGCCCTCTGTTGCACTAAAGCAAAGAAAAGTAATTAGAAAGTTTCTAAAATATTTTACCTTTTCATCCATGTATTCAGTTATTTACTTTGGTTTATTACACTTGTATATAATAAAATGCACAAAATAATGTAGTATTATTATTCTTTTATAGCATTAGAGGTTAAAGGTTAAAAATCTACATAGAAATAAAATACGTACTCCACTTTAAAAGTTTTTTGAAAAGTTATTTGATTAAATTCAAATAATATTCTTATTTTGAATGCATTTTTTAAAGCTCCGTGATACAGATGTTTGTTTTTAATAATAGTAATTAGTAATGTCAATGAGAATTTTTGATCTAATTTAAATAAATTAAAACAGATAAAAAATATAATGATTAATTAATACAAAACAGACAAACACCACTAAGCTTATTTTTTATTACTTTTAAGCAAATTAATAACATAACATAAATAACATAAAGGATTTTTGTTTGCTTACTCTAAAACTCTGAAACCTTCCACTGCGTTGTGCCTCTCACCACCAACTTCACTCCCACAGTTTAGACACTTCCCCTTTACCCATGGTCTCCCACACTGAAATCACATAGCAGATATCTCTTCTTATAAGTACAGTGTAATTTGTATATAAGAAATACAGTACTTAAGTTTGAATGCTGTTAATATGAAACTTACTTCACCAATTAAAACAGGTTCACCACACTGACACTCTGCAAAAAAATATTAAACAAGTCCATTTTAAATAGAAGAATCTTCTGAGTTTTTCAATCTCAGTTAATGCAAAGTTACATTATCGGTCACATTACATCAGCAGTATTTAAAAAAAACAAAATCTAAATTCAGCATTGAAATACAATCATATGCTGTTTAGTTTAAACAGCATATGGTTGTACTTCTGTTGTTGCTGTTTAAAAACTAATTTTATTCATTCTTATGATTTATGTTTATGAATACAAAAAGATTGCAGAAATTTTACCCCATATTTTTGTGGCCTCTTTTAAATGATCTGCCCATTGCATTATGTCCTTTATTGAACTTGGCATAGTTGGAAGAAACAAATTCTGTATTTAAAAAAAAAATGCATGTGTTACTTTTTCTTTCATGATTGTGCATTCTACATTGCCTTTTCTGGTGATTTTTGCTAAACATTATCGTAATTTCTTTCCTAAGACCCTTTAGTTTCTAATTATTATTACTGTTTCGCACACCACTTGCATCATCTACAGAATAGCATGAAATTCTTGACCAAACTGGAGACAAACTTGACTACACTAAATTTGTGATGAGACTTGAAATCTAGATGTTTTCTAGGACTTGCTGGATTATTACAAAATATTGTTAATATGTTTTTATTCAAATTTATGCAACAAAACTTTATGTTTGACATAAAGCCAACAAACTACTTACTTAAAATGTAATGTTGTCATATAAAAATGGTACCTTGCATTTTCCTGGACTGAAGCACAGAGTCTTCAGTAGTTCCATTTCTGGTGCTGTAGACAGATGTGCAACCAGCCCCGTGTGTTGAATGACACAAAAAATACAAGGTAAACCTTGAATAAATTTAGGAATTTGGAAATGCTCAAGTGCAGTTTTACAGACTTCACCAAGCTGTTGCCAGCTGGGGTCTGTGCTTGATGTCATCCTTCCAATCTGAAACAAATAATTATTAGCTATTAGACCATAAAATAAAAATTTTGATAAACCTTAAGGTTTACTGATCTATTAAAAGTCTTTTAAGAGATGATGCATCATAACATAAGATCATTTGTGCAGCTTCATAGAGTAGTATAAATAAAAAATACAGAACTTAACATAATCATCTTACCAGGGATTCATTCTTGTCTCTTAAAGATGGATTTTGTGTACCTTGCTTTACTGCTGCTAGTGCCATACACACATGAAAACATGGTGTGCTTTCAAACCCCTGTTAAACAAAAACACAGAGATGCTAAATGTTGTGGTGTAACGGTCAGATATTTTATTATAAAGTACTTTCATTAAAGGTCTAAAATCAGGGTTCTCCACCACAGCATATGGAGCATATCACTTCTTGGAGTGTATTGCGGGTTTGTCTTTTTAATATATCTATTTCTGTATTAGAAATTTTGCCATATTGCTGCATTTTGCGCTATAAATGCTATTAAAATTCAGTAGATGTAGGAGTTTAGAAAGTGTTTAATAGCATATGAATTGTTTATATGACTGTGAGAAGGTTTTATAATGCCTTAAATATATAAATAATAAAATAATTATAAAGATGCAACATTATGTATGTGAGGGATTACTGATTTCACATCTACTCTTTAAAAGTGGCAGAGATTAATTGTTGGGTAGCAGATTTTTTTATTAGCTCTAGTTATCGATACATGTGGATAATTCCGCCGATCAGCACGTTTGAAATGTTTACACACATACTTCACAACTGCTGCACGATGCCAACAAACTGTCCATGTTTGACCTGTCTGTGCTTCAGTGTTGCTGTAATTCACATGGAACCCAAAATTCTTTATCACGGTTGATTTATATCATAATCAGAATCCTTTCATTTGGCTCAGGTGTAGATCCCGACGCTTTATTTTAGTTTTTTGGTTTTCATAAGTTTTTATAGCATAGTAGAAGTTCTAATACGACTAAGTGTACAAAACCATATTCCCCCTTACTGAACAGTTTGTGATGGAAATTTTTAATAACAAACTTTTTTTTCTCTCCAATGTATCTACTAATCTAATTTTATTTAGATTAGTAAATTAGATTCCCACCACTGACCCTTTTACCACTGTTCATGGCCGGCTATGTCTTATTAACAGCAGGGTTTGGGTTTAGTTGATGTTGTAAATGCAAGATTGATTTTAAAAAAACATTCATCTTAAATTACAGTGGATGTTTAAGATTACCTGTTCAATCTCATGTGAAGATTCCTCCAGTGCAGAGTTGACAGCAATTGTCTGGTAGAGCTCACCATACACCAGGAACTCATCCACCCTTTCAGTCAATTCATCCTGTTAAGTTGATTTATTAAATAATCATTATTTCAGTTATGGTTAGAGACCTTCATAGATGTTCAAGGCTTGGAGGGAACATGACTAAGTGTTCTAAAAGCATTGATTAGGGTTGAGGTAGTGTGGTTGTTTATGATGGCGCGACAGAATGCATTACATTTTCATATTCTTATCTATGGTTTTGAGCTATGGCTAATTAACTAAAGAGTTATAAACTCTTATAAACTATAATAGGATTTCTATTATTTATCATGATGTGGTGAGTAGTTTGTCAATATAACCTTAAAGTAGAGTAGCCATTCTTTTAGATCAAGAGAAGACAATTGAGATGGGAATCTTACAAGAATGCTTTGTTCCCAACGGAGCGGTATCAGGCAGTTGAAATGAATTTTGCATGTATCAAGCATTTTGAAATGATTCTCAGTAAAAACCCAGAAGCATTAAAACTTAAAGATGGCTAAGGAATATTAAGTTATTACCCATGAAATATTTTACCTATTGCTAGGATACATTTACACCTGGGCACAATTTAGCAATTTAAGCATACCTGGTTAAAACCCATGTAGGCATGAAATGTTAATTACGATTCAGGTGATACATGTATGTGAAAATCAGAATACTGAACTTACCTGTCTTTTATCAATTTGAATTGGTATTATCCACTGCATTCTTTCTTTGAGTTGATGAACAACACTGAAGCCATGCTTCTCGCATACACAACGCAAGAAAAATATCTGAATCCATGGATTCTGCACGTTTAACACAACATTCTGCAAACTTTGCAAGAGATGATCAGCTTCATCATCAGGTTCTTCTTCTGGTTCTGAATATAATATATCTTTACAGGTACATTTTACAAACAAAAAAAATTATACACAGAAAATCATTTGGAATTTTGAAGATCATAGGATTGAATTAATTTCAATAAATAAAGTTAATATGGAGAAACACAGTCCATTTTACAATTATTAGTAAAAAATGAAATTAAACAGTTTTGCAACATTCCCCTAATTTTTCACTCAAAAGTATCACCCAAAATTGTATTAAATAAATTAAAGCTTCCAAAATTACCTGCAGAGATGGATGATGTAATGACACCAGAGGCAACAGAGATGGCAAATCTGAGCTTTGCAATGGTGAGAAGAATCTCAGAAATTGTGTCTTGTTTAGAATTGATAACCTCACAGGTATTAAGGCATTCGACGGCTTTCTTGATGAGCTGACCTTGGCTGGAAAAATGGATGTGATCCTGCAGCAGAGTTATAGATTTGAAAAAGCCATCTTTTATGAACACACTGTGCAAAGTATTATCGTAATAAGGTGTTTTAAAATAATGGTGTGGATATAGTGGTAACAACCTGTTGTAGCATTAATGCAAAACAAAAACTAACCCACCTCAATGCTGTGCACCACCATGAAATAGAGTTCCTCACTGGGTTTCAATGATTCAATAAATGTCTGCAGCTGAGGTCCTGTTTCATCCATTCTGTATACATTTAAATAAGCATGTATACAGTCGTAAACATAGTATTTAAATTTGACAACCATTTAACCATTTATATAAGCAATAAAACAGTTAAATTGGTTATATTAAATATGAAAGTAAAAAATAAAAGAAAATGCGTGTGAAGTGCAAAAAATAAGAGAAAAAAAAATCACACTATTGTGAACAAAGCAAGGTATATAATGATGTGTGGAAGAACTTCACTACAGAGCCCTGACCTCAACCCCATCCAATAACTTCAAGATAACTATAACAGAGATTATTATCATCTCATCTCACAAACGTTCTTCTCATTAAATAGATTAAGAAAAATCCCAAAGAAAAATAAATCTAAAAACACTCTAAAATCTTGTAAAAATCTTTTTGATCTGTTAAAAAAATCTGATTAGTAGCAGCTGTTAAATAGCTGAAGATGGTGGCCAGTGTTAGTACCTTAAGCATTATTAGTAGTCATACTGGCAGCACTAAGCATATTTGAAGTATTATTATTATTATTTAATTCTTATAGGGCGGCACGGTGGTTTAGTCATTAGCACGTTCGCCTCTCAGCGCTAGGGATTTCCGGTTCGAATCCCCATCTGGGTGGAGTTTCCATGTTCTCCCCGTGTCCGTGTGGGTTTCCTCCGGGTTTTCCGGTTTCCTCCCACAGTCCAAAAACATGGATCAAGTTAATTTAATTCTCCAAATTGCCCCATATAGTGTGTGTGTGTGTGTGTGTGAGTGAGTGTGTGCCCAGCGATGTATTGGCGCCCTGTCCTGGGTCTATCTGCCCAGCGCCCGAAACGTTCTCCCCTGGATGGGCATGGGGAACCCCACCGCGACCCTACTAGAGGACAAAGCGGGAGATAATGAATGAATGAATGAATAATTCTTATACTTTTTGTGTATGAATAAACCCACAAATGTTTGTTTTCTGTATATGGTCTACTCTGTCCCTCTTCACCCAAAATAATGTCTATATATGTATGTATGTGTGTATGTATATTAATTATTTATAGAATCCACTTTAATGCAATTATATAGCCAGTAAAACTTCATGTGTGTATATAAAAATACCCATGTTTTAGAAGGATCTTGAGTATGAGAGAATAGGCAGCGGGATCTGTGTTCATAAATTTTTGCAGAGAGGACTGTTCACTTACTGGACCTGTAAATATTAATGAATAATTTGTTGCATTTAAAGGTTTACAAATGTGAGTTGTACAGATGTTTAAACGCAATATTATACTACATTAGGATACATACTTTCAGTAATGTGTACGTTTAAAAACACATACATAAGAACTACTCAGTTTTACCTTCTGCAGCTGGACTGCTGCTTACATAGGCCAGCAGTTTTTCTAGTACTTTGTCAGTCAACTGCTCCTTGTTGGTTATAAAGTTCCACATGAATTCCACGAAAAAAGAATTACACTTTCTTCTAAATCTGGTCACTTTGTGGAGAGTATCTCTACAAAAGATAATTAAGGTACATTGTTAAATTTTAAGGTAAATTGTTAAAGTTTTTGTTTTACACAGTGTATAAAATCAGATTTGTTTACTCAACAAATGAAACCTACATATCAACAACACCACATTCTTTGTAGTCCTCCTGCTTGAATTCTTTCTTACATTTCCGGCATTGTTTGTCATTATGGTCCTTTAAACAAGAGATATGGAACATGTGTCCACATGGAAGTTCAGCTGTGTCTTTCTCTGTGAATTCCTTATTACAGTACGGGCAGACAACCCTGGTGAAGCATTACACATATGCTTAGTGAATACCAAAAATAAACCCATAAACCGTTAACAATATAATCCTATTCACATCCTTCAACACATGATGACTCTTTAACCACAAGTGGAAGTTATGAGGAATGTTGCAACCACAATAAGTGAATTATTTAATGTTTATTTACTTAAATAACAACACACATTTACAATGTTCCAAGCCTGAACCACTAAAGAGAAAACCAAAGTAAGATTAATAAGAAACCTTGTGAGGACCAGGCTCAATGGGCACTTCTTAAGTGTTACCACAGAAAATTATTAATAAGACACAGATTGTGCATTTAATTAAGTATTTAGTGCAATACATTATATTTATGTTATATATTTTAAAATGCAATTAATTCTTCTTCTTATTATTATTATTTCATTTAATTATCTAGTTACACACCTTAGATGTGCATACATTTTAAATACACATTATATTGTAAGTATTTTTTAAAGTAACCAATATAACCTACTTGAAGACGTTACAGACTTTTTCACTACACTTCTGCAGGGTACCGGTGACATGTGCAATCACTTTCTCCATGTTTTTTCCTTCCTCTGTGTTTAGTTTCTGCATAAATAAAGCACTGTATGTAACCAACTGGCAGAGAAAGTGTTCATAATTATGGCTTAATAAAAATAAAATAAGATGAGTTTGTATTTGTATTTGTATACCTTCCATGTGAATTCCAGGTTCCTGACAAGGATAACCAACAGTTTTTTATCCATCCCTGACTCATTTTGAAGGAGGTGATCCATCAGAAGGTAGATTATTCGTGTACTTTGCCAGAAGAGACTAAAATAAAAAGGTTTAATAAGTACAACTACCTAATGATTACAAACAAAAAGTTTTTGTTAGATTTGTTGATTTTGAATGTGATTGACTATTTATATTTAAATAACATTTACATTTAGTTATTTAGCAGATGTTTTTATCCAAAGCAACTTGGTACTAAGAACAACCCTAGTCAGTAGTTATGGAAAAAAGAGCTACACTGTAGAATAATCAAACCTGATCATCATCCAACCTGCCCCTTTTGTATATATCAGGTGTTATATATCAGCATTCATGCTTGTGTTTCTGTGTTTTCAGGTTCTCACTGTTAGCCTTTCCAACAGTTCTGTCTGTTGTTCCTAAAACCTCTAGTTTCATTTGTTCCAACAGCCATCAACCTTATTAGCTTTCTCCAATTCCGGTATGAGCCCTTTTAATTACACCTGTGTCAGGCCTTCTTTAATTAGCTTGCTACATTTTTCTTTTGTCATGATAATGGAAAATGTGTAAACCAGCAATAATTTATTTCAGTTTTAAGCTAAAACTTTTATGTCAGTACCTTTTAACAACACCAAGAATCAGTTACTAATTTAGATTAAAGAAACAAAAAATACATAGATAATAGAATAAAAACATAAAAAAAACAACAACAAATGAACAGAAGCACCAATATGATATAGGCCTTCAATACTGTGGCCATCAGTTTACATTGTTTTATATCTCTGAAAAAGGATTTTATACAATAATGCAGTAAGTACCTGATCTGAGGGAATAGATTTTGAGAGTTTTCATCATGTTGCTTCACTAAAGAATCCTCTGTGACAAGTAGGTCAACCATCATGGACAGTGACTTCACATTTCTCAGCCAGTTCTGACAGCTGGGAAAGTCTTTCAGTGTGCTTTCTTTTGGCTGAAGGCTCTGAAGTGCCAGCCATAGGGCCTTTAAAAACATAATGTTAATAATAATAATAATTTTGCATTTGTTAATCCAAAAATGTAAATAAAAAAAAAAGAAAGAAAGAAAGAAAAGGTGTAAAATGTAGTGTCATGTAATAGTTTCCTGACCAATATATGTCCTTGTTATAAATCCAAAAATCTATTTCTAAACTGTTGTAGCTACTCCCTAAATCTTATACATTGCACCTTTAAATTGTTGCTTACCTGCGTTGCTTCACCAGCACTGACCAAGTTATCATTTTTCTGGCATAAACTGTAAAACAGTTGGTGGTTATCTTGCATGTATTTATTAACAACAAAGAGCCAGGGTAAAGAGACATCTTCAGGCTCATTTCCTGTTAAATCTCTATAAAGATATGATGCAAGTCTGACAATTGTGTCTGAAAAAGACTAACACAAAACACAAATACATTTTATAAACAAAGGGAATGTAAAAACATAATTAAAACAATAATTGCACAATTAAAAAATAAATTCTTCTAAACACATACGAAAACAAACTTAATTTTTCATGACTAAATATATTTCAGGCGGCACGGTGGCTTAGTGGTTAGCACGTTCGCCTCTCAGCGCTAGGGATTCCCGGTTCGATTCCCCATCTGGGTGGAGTTTCCATGTGCTCCCCGTGTCCGTGTGGGTTTCCTCCGGGTTGCCCGGTTTTTTCTCCCACAGTCCAAAAACATGGATCAAGTCAATTGAGATCTCCAAATTGCCTCATATAGAGTGTGTGTGTGTGTGAGTGAGTGTGTGCCCAGCGAAAGGTTGGCACCCTGTCCTGGGTGTGTCTGCCCTTCGCCCGAAACGTTCTCCCCTGGATGTACATGGGGAACCCCACCGTGACCCTAATAGAGGATAATAATATATTTCAGTTAACAAGTTTCCCGTGTTTCAAATTTGAAATGCACAAATGTAAATAATGTTTAGATTAAACTGGTTTGTAGAATACTTGGATACATGCTGCTGCATTATAGTACTAATATTCTGCTGAATCAGAATGTTCGTTAGTTTGAGATCAAACAGTTTTACCTTATTTACTTCACTTGGGTAGGACGGCATCGTGATGCACACTAGATCTTTAGAAAACAAAGAAAACAGTGCATGCTCTTTTTTAACGTTTTTAATCCAGGGAAGTTTGATAAATTCATCAAACATCTCCATGTATTCTGTAGTGAGTTTCGTGCATGGACCTGGATAAAGCAATACATAAGATTCCTCATTATTCATTAAACATATATTAAAAAAACTTGTCTGTGTTCTATACATACTGTTAATAATTTTATGTTAAAAAAGTCAGTTTGACGAACCAATACATTTGTGATCATCGGCTTCTAATAAAAAGTATTTACAATTCATTACATATCCATCCAGCCCCTTCAAAACACATGTAAAGTTATTTTGCATCTAAACACCAATGACCTTATTCTGAACACTTTTTAATTTTTAAAAAATAGGCAAATTACTTATTGTAAAACCAAAGGCGCCGTTAGACCTGGGCTTTCAAGGCTATGATCAAATGAGAGCAGCTTTCTCGACCTGTCACCATCAGCTGTTTGTGCTTCTAAGCTCTGTGTGTTTGAGGGAGACAGATTTATTTTTTGCCAGTAGCGGGAGTAAAGTTACCGCAATAACCGTAATAATGTATGTTGGCTGTAATGAGCAGCTTCTCAGCTTTCATAAACCGTCGGAATTTTTCTGAAGGTGCAAACTGTCGCAAAGTTAAGGTATTTAGAGCAAAACCTTGTTAAACCTGTCTCATCTGCGACCGACTAGTAAAATGGATTCATGTTTTTCTGCCGAAGCTCAGGTTCATTTATTTGAACATTTGCAGCAAAAAACATCATTTATTAGAACTGAATGTGATCTCCACTGCTGACAGACATATTCCATAAGTTATTTAATTTTATCCAATATAACTAATAAATAAACAAACAAAATGAATGTAACAACCGTTTGAAAAATGGATAAATACACTCATGAATGGGCAATTTTTAAAGAGGACAGAGGGGGAATAAGGGATCTGGCCTAAAGCCCCTGATGTTTCTAACTGGTAAAAAAGCCCCTGTGTAAAACCATTAAAAGTAATGTGCATCATTAACTTTAAAATCTTTACTATAATGGTAACATAATGAACAGTTATTGTATGGTACTGAGGCGGCACGGTGGCTTAGTGGTTAGCACGTTCGCCTCTCAGCGCTAGGGATTCCCGGTTCCAATCCCAATCTGGGTGGAGTTTCCATGTTCTCCTTGTGTCTGCGTGGGTTTCCTTCAGGTTTTCCGGTTTCCTCCCACAGTCTAAAAACATGGATCAAGTCAATTGAGTTCTCCAAATTGCCCCATATAGAGTGTGTCTGTGTGAGTGAGTGTGTGCCCAGCGATGGATTGGCGCCCTGTCCTGGGTCTATCTGCCCAGCGCCCGAGATGTTCTCCCCTGGATGGGCATGGGGAACCCCACCACGACCCTAATAGGGAATAAAGCAGGAGATAATGAATGAATGAATGAATGTATGGTACTGTACCTTTCAGATTGATGACATTTGACCAATGTAGCTCAAATCTGTCTTTCAGGACCCAGCTAAATGGAAAACAGCAAGCCCTTAAACTAGCATTGTCTCCACTAGATGACAGAACAGATACCTTGCCTTGATTGCTAAAAAAAAAATATATATATATATATATAAATATATAATTATAAATATGATAGATAGACAGACATATATGTATATGTATAAGTTTTATATGTATATTAGTTTTATATTTATATATAAAATCCTGGACACAACGACTTCCTGCTCCATTGTAAACTTTTTTCCCTTACCATTCAGATGGACTGATAAAATACAATAACAACTAACAATAATTAGAGAAAAAGGAGTATGTCCAACATTTTGACATTATGTCAGTGGTGGGCAGTCAGGGCCCTAAAGCTTTCTACGCTGGCATTAAAAATATCTTTAGTACAGACTAATGTTAGTTACATTTTGTTAGTTACATTAAAAATTCCAAATGGTCTGACTGCTTCCTTTTATAGTGTTTTCCCCGGTTGCGCCACTTTCATATGTGCATTTTCTTGTAACTAATCACATTTCAGCATCATTCGTTGCCAGGGTCAAATAATTTTGCCTAAGGCTTTTTTAATCCGTTTTGCACACCAAGTAGCATAAAATAATTGTTTTGCAACCTGTTGCTTCAACCAATCAGAATTTAAGTTGGTGACACCAAGGCCCTCTAGCAAGTATATTTACACTCTTTAATTTGATAAAAATATGAAATATTTATGAGAAATATGACTTGACTTTAATTATTAGCTCAGATGGCAATAGAAAATAACTTCTTGATGAATCTAATTAAAATATTTTTTAAAAAATGAAGATGGATTTTGGGAACAAATTATTATAACTTAACTGGGACTTTTTGTGTTTGTGTAATTTTCCTGAATAATGTGTTTGTGTTTATTGAAGTGATTTTTTATGTTTGCTTCAGTTCTAACTGCAGAATCATAACAGACTATCCTTGTGCACCCTAGGTTTGTTTCTCCAGTAGAAGTATTTATTCTTTGCAGTCCTTGATGCAACATCTTTTGCTATTGCAAACTAATGTAATATGATTTGGCGTAATAATTATTGACAGGTGGATTGATTCAAATGGAGAATTACTGAAAGTCTAGTTGTTAAATGCACGGCCCACCACTGTTAATTATATATATATATATATATATATATATATATATATATATATATATATATATATATATGTGTGTGTGTGTGTGTGTAGAAAATATATATGTTTAGAAGCAGAACTGACTCAATTTGTGGAATATTCAGCAGATCAGATCTGAATATATTCAGCCACATCTCCTTTTTATGATCTTCTATCAAATTATCCAGATTGTTGTTTCCATCAACAACTGCCAGGATGTGTGCTAAAGCAGAGGCTACACAGTCTTCCAGATAAACCCACAGCATGTGTCTGTGAAATGAAAAAGTCAAAGCAAACTCAATCAATCAATCGATCACAGACATACATACACCCAGGACAGGGCACCAATCTTTCCATTAGTTTATAATGTTTAGTCTATTCAATTAATTTACTCATTATACCTCCCACCGTTCATAATGTGAGTGATGTGTTATATATGTGTAATACTTTTTAATTTGGTGGCTCACCTTTAAGAAGCCTTTAAAAAAAAAATTACCTAAATGAGCCACCTTCAGCAACAAAGCGTCCAGAAAAAGACTGAGAAACAACCCAGTTCTCTTCTTGTTCTGATTTTCTGTCCTGAGCTGAAAGAAGCTCGATGATTCTTCTTTCCAGTATTTGAGTAAAACTTTCTGATTCTGAAAACAATATTATTAAAAGGCGATATAGTTAGCATTGTCTCATTTTTAAAATTGAATTAATTATTAATTTCTTACGAATAAAGTAATTTTATACAATATTTATTTTATTTTAATTACAATTAAAATCATTTAAACATACTATAAATAATAAACCTCTTTATGGTATATAGAATGGTACTGGGCAAAAAATAAAGGCATATTCATTAATGCATATTTTAAAAACTATATATCTTAATGCATGTTAAGAGCCTTTCCTTGGTCTTAGAAAACAAAAGGCAAAGAAAGCAACCTGGGGTGCTGTTCCCATACAATGACAGAGGTTAGCTTTGAACTAATATAATATGATGCATCGTTAACTAACTAACTAACTAACTAATGAACTAACCTCTGAAGTACGTCTGCTTACCCAAACTGTCATACTTTGTTTGTACCACAGTAGTTCAAACAATGTAGGTTACAAGCACCATAGTCTGAACTACAATGTTTTCAGTTGTGTTTGGTCTGATTCTCACAAAACGAAACCAGCTTGTAATACAATTCCAAAATATGACATCAATTCCATAATTAATGTACGTATATATTACATTTCTTAACATATTCTTATTATATAACAACCCATCAAATGAATAAAAAAACAATTAAAACATCAATCGTAAAATTATATAATAACAGCCAACAATTTTTAAGAAGAAAAAATAACTATTAGCAAGTTAAATAAGCACAGAAAAATATATCATATGCGAAAATGAAAATAATGAAAAGTCAAAAGAAATAAACAAATACAAGGTTATTAATAAGAAAAACCAACAAGCTTCATCAATGTCCCTCAGTAGTGTACTGGAATAATGTGGACATGATGCAGTCATTTACAGGTTTTATTAAAACTTAATATAGCCTCTTCGTTTTTTTGGTGTTTTCACCCATCATCATTCAGGGGTTTTCTTAGCGATGAACTTGCATTTCAGACATGGCCAGTTTTTCATGCCGGATGTCCTTCCTGATACAACCCTCACCCTCTACCAAGCCTGGGGACACACAGACTATGGGGACAATTTACAGCAGCCAATTCACCTTAAATCCATGTTTTTGGACTGTAGGAGGAAACTGGAGAACCCAGTTGATGCAGAAAAACTAATTCATGCTTTTATTACCTTAAGGTTAGATTATTGTAATTCACTTCTGACAGGATGTTCTAATAAATCATTACATAAATTACAACTTGTGCAAAATGCTGCAGCTAGAGTTTCAACTAAAACCAGAAAGTTTGATCATGTCAGCCCTGGGTTATCAACACAGTTATTGCACTTGCTACCTGTTAAGTTTCGTATTTTATTAATAACATATAAAATTCTACATAAACAGGCTCCACAGTATCTGAGTGAGCTGATTCAATCGTACAAGCCAACACGTGAGCTCAGATCTCAAGGTGCTGGTTTACTCTTAGCTCCTAGAATAAATAAAATTACTGCTGGTGGAAGAGCGTTCCCCCACAAGGCTCCTCAACTTTGGAATAGCCTTCCAGTTACTGTTCGTGATTCCGAATCACGGACTGGCGGTCCTGCAGGACACCCTTAATGGACTTACATAAAGTTTTCCAGTTGTTAGAGTTTTTCCATTCGTTAAATATCTGTACATTAGTGTCCTACACTGTTGTTGCTGCCTGGCCGCTCAAGGAGGATGAGTCCCCCACTGAGTCTTGGTCCTTCCAAGGTTTCTTCCTTAAATAACAACATAAAAGGGAGTTTTTTCTTGCCACTGTCGCTTCGGCTTGCTCTTTGGGGGTTAAAAGGCTTTTCATTCTGTAAAGCTGCTTTGTGACAATGTACTGTTGTAAAAAACGGTCTAAATAAATAACTTGAACTTGAGAACCCGGAGGAAACCCACACGGAGAACGTGGAACCTCCACCCAGATCGGGATTTGAACCTGGAATATCCAGTGCTGAGAGGCGAACGTGCTTACCACTAAGCCACTGTACCGTCCTGAAACTTTATATATAACAGCAAAAAATCTCACCAGTGTATTTGTTGTGCAGCAAATTGTGGAGAATATCAATGCGTCGTGTTGCTCTCTCTGTGTTATCTGGTTTATCATGCAGCTTTACAATGCCCTTTTGTAAAGACTTCTTTATAAGGAAAATGGTGTCAACCAAAAAGTCCTGCAACAGACAATAAAAATGCTGTAATATTTATGTTACTTTTTGCTTTAATACATTTAGATTGTACAAGTTTAAAAGGTGCTTTGAGTACAAGCTTACAGCTTACTATTAACATGCAGTTATGCTTACTTATGTCAAAGAGTTTTAAAATAAAAATAAGATTTACCTGTTCCTCAGTTTTACTTCTTTCTGCAATATGAGGTTCTGAAAAAAGAAGTTACTCGCTCATCACTCTTTTTCAATTTATTGATCATTTACAAAAATATGTTACTCTAACTTCACTAATCATAATGTAAGAAATGGATAAATAACTGCCTTGACCTTGAAATGCAAGCAATTAAAACTAACCCATCACACTAAGATTGCTTTTATTTACTATATAGACAGCTTTAAAATTAAAAGTATATCTAAATCTGGATAGGTTTATTAAAATATTGATTTATAATAAAGCTTTTATGCCAGTGACATTTATCCAGAGGATAAATATTTAAAAGTCTAATGTATTTGCTTTAAGAAAGAAATTAAAATAAATTGATGTGAATTGTCAAGTTTGAACAATTTAGGGAAAACAGATATTTTTATATTAGTTATTAGTTATAGTACAACCTGATGTTTTATAACCTAAAGTCTAAAAGTTCTCGATTCATGCCAAACAGGATAGCAGGATAAGGAAGAAATGATGCACTCTCGTTTGTGTGTCTACTTTTATTACAACCGATCTGAACAGGTGTGAAGCTGTTTACGTCATAGATTTAACATGTGGTTCATATAAAAATCCATACTTTATCCTCTACCAGGGTCGCGGTGTGGTTCCCCATGCCCATCCAGGGGAGAACGTTTCGGGCGCTGGGCAGATACAACCAGGACAGGGCACCAATCTATCGCTGGGCAAACTCACTCACACAAACAAATAAGGTAATTTGGAGAATTCAGTTGACCTTCAACCATGTTTTTGGACCATGGTTTTGGCCAATCTATCGGCACACTCACTCACACAGAAACACACACTATATGGGGCAATTTAAAGCATTTAATTTATCCTAAATCCGTGTTTTAGACTGTGAGAGGAAACCGCAGAACCCGGAGAACCAGGAGGAAACCCACGCGGACACGGGGAGAACATGGAAACTCCACCCAGATTGATATTCGAACTGGGAATCCCTAGCGCTGAGAGGCGACAATACAAAAAAGTTTCACACACTTATGCATGTGAAATGTTATTGATATGATTCTTAGCCACTAATCGTTATGGGCACTGAAGCACGAAAAACATTTATTCACTATTAATCAGTTTAAAATACAATACTATATGAAGGTATTTATGTATTTCAAATAATATAAATATACAGTAAAATTTAAATTATTTATAATTATACTGTATGTTGTTACAGAATTATAGGTACAACATTCATACAGCAGTAATTGTGCCTTTGAATCTAATGCTTTGTATAACATATATCTATAAACCTCTAACCTTACATACGCCATACATAAGTTTACCAGTCTAAATGTAGTTTTTACAGAGCTTTTACCGTCAATTACTTTGACTGTGTGAATAGCGGCATGCCACCACTGGCACGCAAAAAAACAAGCATGTGAAATAAAATCGAGGTGAAACTGAATTATTATTGCATTTACATACATTTACATTTGGTCATTTGGCAGACGCTTTTATCCAAAGTGACTAACAAGGTGAGCACAGGGTTAATCACAACATCCCTGGAGCAATGAGGGTTAAGGGTCTTGCGCAATGACCCACACTGGTAACTTCAGTGGACCTGGGATTTGAACCCCCAACCTTCAGGTTTATAACCCAACACCCTAACTACTGAGCTACCGCGGCCATTATTGCGCTTTCAATATTAACTAAAATAAAATTGCAGTAAATTTCACTAAACTTTAATTGCAGAATATCTGTTATTGCATCGCATTAGGCTGAATTTAAGGGAATTTACCTTTGAAAGCAGTTTTCACCTAGCGTTTCACACCTGTGAGGCTAGATAAAAGGGGGTCTGTGTCCTCAGAATTTCAAGGATCCAGGAAAACCAGCGTTAACTTAGTTTTCTTACTGCTTTACTTATCTTACCAGAGCAATTCTGAAGAACCTCCGAGACAGTCCTTAGATGCAGCTCATAAATATCACCCGGGAATCCTGGTGTTGGAATAAGCTCATCGAGGTGTAGTGAAATCCAGTCATCTGAAAACAGTTATTTAATAAATAAAAAAAATTAAAAAAACAATCCATGATTTTTATTACCCTAAGTAAAAACTCTCAGAGACAGGCATACAGAAGCTATTCTTAATTAGAAAACTCACTGGCTGTCAAATAAACTCATCTAATATGATTAAGTGACAAATACATTACAATACAATACAATACAAACAAAAAAACAATAACACACCTCCGAATGAAGCAATATATCCACAACCTCCTGAAATCCGTGGCAATTTTGTTAGAAGAACAACGTCAAAGGCATCTTCATCACTGAAAGTCCTTTTGATCTGATAAATGCTGTGTCTAAATATGAGATAAATCACATGAGGTCATATGAAACACTGAGACCTGACAAATAGTTTAACCCACACTGAAAAGATAAATTATGTTTTAAAACAAAAACAATTAATATATGATGAATTATTATGCTTTTGTCATGACCTGCCGCTAGTGCAGCATCCAGATGTGGAAAAAAAAAAATTAATTCAAAAAAGGACTCATTTAAAATTACAGTCTGACCCTGACATGAGGAAAAGGAAGGGTTTAAACACATTGAAAGGGTGACACATGACAGGCTTAAGTTTATTATTAAGGTTTAATTAACTAAAGAGACAAGACCATGAGAAAAATTTAAAACAACGTCCATATGACACACATGACACACACCATAACAAGACCAGACCAGTAAAAAAATGTAAAACAACGTCCATATGACACGCATGCACTACTATAGAAACTATTTTGGTGCAGGTTTAATAACAAACCCTAAAGAAATAAATCATCATTCATTAGTTTTTTTAAGGAAATTTTAAATCTATTTACTAATCTAAATACTTAAATCTGTTATATATAAATATTATATATACTGTCCATATATAAATATGTTACTTATATTCAAAATTTAGAATATTTTTATAGCAGTTTTTTTCACACTCGTTTTATTCTAAAACCTTACTGGATACTCATTTTTTTCTTACCTCACACAGAAGAGAAGCCGCTGGCTTTGTTTTGGGTCATCAAAGTAAGACTGCAGTAACACAAGCTTGCGTTCACTTCCATTAGTCCTGAGAAATTCACTAAAGAAAACAGTTAAAAACAGTTTATTGAACGTTGAATGAAATGTCTCTTATTCAAACTGACAATGACTTTATAAGTGCTTATAACTAATAATGAAAACTTATAAGCTCTTATTACTGACAATAGATAAAGTATTGCTATTTACTACATCTATGAGAGACACTGCATTAATATTGGCACATATTGACTAATTTAAAACCAAAAATAATTTGTAGGTAAAGTAAAACCATATTCAATGTCTAAGAATGTCTAAAAATATCCAAAGAATCACAAAATAAGCATTAGATCAATCTGTGTTGTAAAGTCATGTGTCATGATGTTTAAACACTTTATAAATATTATTATGAGCATGCATATACATACATAAAAAAGACACATGTAAAAGCATTATAAATATTTTTTAAAGCTGAATGAATGTACAAGTACTGGACAAGTAATGATATTTAATGATATTTATATATATATATATACTTAAATATCATCATATAAATTTTTAGAATTTAAATTTGACCTTTAGAATTTAATTGACCTTGAGTCATGTTTTTGGAGTGTGGGAGAAAACCGGAGAACCCGAAGTAAACCCATGGGGACATGGGGACAACATGAAAACTGCACCCAGATTGGGATTGGGAAACCTAGAATCCCTAGTGCTGAAAGGCGAACGTGTTAACCACTTAGCCACCTTGTCGCCCGATACTGTTTCTTATTTTAATCATTAAGTGCAATTACAATTAGCTTTTTATTTCAATAAATAAAATCTATAGTTAAATTAACTGAATAGACTCAGTTATCTTTATTGGGTTGATATAAAATATTTGACTACTGCATTTTTACTTTCTTTTTAGCTACTCCCAACCCAACCCAACCCAACCATCTGCATGACCTTTCTCACAACATCCATAAACCTTCTACATGTACATTCTCTCTCCATTCTGCTGCCAATATAAACCTCATCTTGCGTTTGTTTATTTCTAAACCACCTCAATCTTACCTATCTAATTATTTCCAAACCACTGGATCGTTGTAATGTGACTTGATGTAGATAACAAAACACATTATAAATCTCTAATTACCTCACTGTTTGAGTAAAGGATTGTTCAGTGTAAAATTCATGAAGCAGAAACAAACAAGAATGATCTTCTGTAATGCGCAGTTCCTTATTAATTTGGTCCACGTCTCTTTTATTCAGCAGTCGAGAAAATGTGGATACCTGTTTCCATATTAGAAATAAGACCTTAAATTATGATAAATTATCAATAAATAATCAATGGAGATAATACATGTCTATTAAATGTACCTCAAGACAAAATCCATCAATCTCAGTTTGTCTGTAGTGAAGTAAAGTTGCAATCAGGTTGTTGTGTGGTTGCTTCTTAAAATATACATCAAGCAGGTTCTCTGCATCTTCTGTTAAGTTTTTTGTTGCTTGCAAAACTAAATCTGGTGTTGCACATTGAAGAAGCATTTCTTTGGCCATATCAAGAACATTTGCTTCCTCTCCCTGACAGCAGTGTAAAATTACAGAAGCACAGGTGTCTTCAGTATACCCCACTATGCTGTCATATATTTTTAAATTGGACTGGTCAATTTCAGGTAAATTGTTCTTTACAAAAGAGCTCAGCCAGTCCTCTAACTGTTCTTTAATATTGTTTGCATAATGAGGGAGAACACTATTGATTTCCAAACAGTGTTTTTCCAGACGGTTCAGCAGAGGTGTAGGAAACTGCTCGTACACAGTGCTCTTCTCTTCAACCACAATCAGTCGAAACTCATCTTTTACTCTGCATTTGACTCGATGGGATCCAAGCCCCAAGTCAACATAATAACTTCCTCCCAATTTGACATAACACTGATTTAAAGCATCATAAAGACTCTCATAGAGGCTCTGAATATTCAGCAGGATAACTGATCTCCCCGTTTCCATGCAGGTCTTGATCCTGTTGACTGTGCTGCAGACCTGAGAATACTCTTCATCATGTGGAAATCCAGACCCAAAAATGATTTCAACATTGCTCTCATCAATAATGTGTGATTTCAGTATTTGAAGGGCTGCATGATTAGTAGTTGGCAGCAGAAGGTACCTAGATGTAAATCCTGATGTCGTCATATCAAGGTTTTCTTTAAGAAGTGAGATTGTGTCACATGTTGGTGTTCTCTGTTTGTAAACACTCCAGAATATTTCTAAAACATTAACAGAATCCAGTCCTTCAAAATTTCTCTGCACTGCTTTGGTCAGATCTTTATCTGATGGTTTGCCATTTTTTTCTATGGCATAAGACATAACCAGTTTCACAAGACTGTAGAAGTCCCTCAATCCAAAGAATTCACTTTTCTGTTCATTAAGAACCTTTAAGTAGAATTCAGTTAGCTTTGGAATTAAACACTTGACCTCTGCTTTAATAGGCTCTTCAACACCTGAGCAAATGTCATGAGCTGTGCTTTCTAACTCTTTTATCAGAGGAGATGTCCTCAAAACCAAAATTCCACGGTTCATCTTTGCTGGATCCAGTGACCAGTTGGAAATTCCAATAAAGCCCACTTTTTTAAACTTATCTGGAGTTTCGTCATCAATACAACCATACTCCAGCAGGGGATGCAATGTCTTTAGTGGCATTTTTGGTGAGTCTTCTGCTAATCCAATTTCATCAAGAACAACAACAGAGACATACTCTTCCAAATTCTTATCTTTTTGAAACTGTGCACATTGCCTGAATATTGAGATGATGCCATCAGGAGAAGAATGAGGACTGCACTGAAAAGAAGCCAGCTGTGCCTGCTTGTACCCTTTAAAAAGATCCTTTTGAGAAACATTACCCTGCATTGCATGAGCAGCAATTGTCTTAGACAGTGATTTTGAGCTCCCAGGTTTTCCAACCAGAAACAATGGAATTCTCAAATTCATGCAAACAATCATCATAAAAACATTTTCCTTTAAAGCCTCATTCTTTGCCACTGATGATGGACAGTCAACATTCTCAATGAAAGCTCTTTTGCAAAGTTCAATCTCTGTCTTAATATCACTGCAGTCTTTAGCAAAAACTTTTGAAACTTGGGATAAGTATTCTTCTCGATTCTCTAGTGATGCCAAGTAGCAAACTCCTATTGCAAGAATCAGAGAACGGACCAAATCATTAACAGTTACCATATTGTTTTGGAGTTCCCTAAGTTTGTCAATCTCAGGAAATAATTTTTGCCGTTGATGATAGAACCACATGACTGTGTTCATGCACCGCTCAATGTCTCTGAGACTGACCATTCTGCATTCATCAGTCAATTCAGCCATGTGCTTTTGAGAGGCAGAGATTACTTTTGTGAACAAAGACTTGTAATTTTGGGGAATGTTTTCTTTGTAGAAGAAAGTCTTGACCATCTGTTTAATGTACAGCTGTTCTGTTTGCTCGTTTAGTTTTCCAAAGTCCCATACCAGAGGAGTAAGACTTGGAGGTAAAGGCTGAACTCTGTAGACTAACTGACGCATGGGAATCTGGCCAAATTTTTCCTGTGTATTTTCACATCTGACCCTGTAACCCAATCCAGCTCGTTCTAGTTGCTCTATGGCTTTTTTTGTGTGTTTCCTGTAGGGGTTGCATGCAGCAATGACCTTGAGGTGAGGTGCATTGATTTGTTCTCCATCAACAGATTTGTCACAGATTACTTCTTTAATTGCATTTACAGCCTCTGTGGTATTAGCTTCATCGAAAAACAGCACTGTATCCAAATGATCAACTTCATTCTCTTTTGAAATCTGGATAGCCTCTTTTACTTTGTTGTAAATAACCGCAGAAGTTGTACCTCCATGGACACGCACCACAATCAGGTTTTGTCTCTTCTTGTCTGATTTTAGCAGATCACACATAAACTGCACTAGTCTGGTTTTTCCACATCCGGTCTCTCCCATTATAATGACAGGAATTCCAGACTTAAATCTAAGATGAATGGCAAGAATTTTCATGACGTTATCTAAAGTTAACTGATAAGTGTCATCTGGATCTTTATCAATTTTGACACCAAGCACTCTTCCCATGATATCAAGCTGTTCCTGACGCTGCAACATTTCAAACTCTACATTAAAGGGCACTCCTTGAGCTTTTAACTGGTTGAAAAGCCTTCTGTCAATTATATTCTTTTCCACAATTTCTTTGCTTCTAGCATCAATTGCATTTAAATTCTGAATGTGAAATCCCAAAAAGGTCATAGATTGATTATCATCATTAAACAGGATATAAGGGTGAGCCTGCTGTTCCCAACGTCTTCGGAGCTGAAACTCTCTAAGTGCTGTGTCCTCTGATGCTGTATCATCTTCTGCCTCAACACTATCATCTGATGTTTTTAGCGATCGCATTGAGAAATCCTTGGACATTGTGATCATAAACTTAACCACAAATTTTTTAAATCCAGTCAGATCATTTTTAAATATCACGCTACAGAATATTGACTGTTCACATTTTTTTAGCTGGCTGTTAAGAAAGTGTGTAAAGTTCCTCAGTTCTCCCCAAGAGGGGTTTTTGATGTCACAGAACTTCAAAATACAGTCCAACCATTCTTTGGGTGAGTCTTCAACTTGTTTTTCATTAAAGGTGAAGCTCTCAAGTTTGTCATTCTGCTTCAAACTGTATCTTTTGAAATACTGGTATGTACGCTGAAATGCTTCACTCCGAAATTGTGAATCATCCATCAACTGCAGCTCTTTATCACATGAACTTTGATGCTGCAGGTGCCTTATTGTTTCTTCAGGTGACAGACACTTAATTGTGGGAAACATTTCCAGAAATGTATTTTCTATTTGAAGTGAAATCTGTGTGTAAAGATAGTTACACAAAGATAGATACACATTTAAAAATGAGAGATTAAATAGTCTAAAGACAAAAACTGTTTAAAAGCAATAGAGAAAACAAAGTAGTGTTTCTGCTTTGTATACATTTTGTTCAGTACTGGTACTAATAGGGTTTAAACCAAATAATGTCTGGTGCCAGGTAACAGGTTGTTGATTAAAAAATAAAAACATTTTTCAAAAATGCAAAGAGTAATGTAGTCTAATGTGTCCTGGTTTTAAAAACAAAAATTAGTAATTAGTTATTTTTCTTATCACAGTTACTTAGTGTAATAATGGGCTATGCTAAATATAAGCAAACAAGCACAGATGTTCTAAATAACTTAAAACAATAAAAATAGGAACTCTATTATTATTATTATTATTATTATTATTATTATTATTATTATTAATAATAATAATAATAATAATAATAATAATAATAATAATAATAATAATAATTACTGTTTTAGTAATTACCTCTGTGTTATGCTTGTCACATTCTCTTTTATTTCTTTTTGTGTATTCTACCAAGTAAATGTGGGCATCATTGCACTTCCATATAAGACCATCAGGGCTTTGGAAACATCTTAATACAAATAGCTGAAGGAGAAATGTGTACAGCCCTTTCGTCACCTAAAACATAGGCAAAAAAATAAAAACAAATGAAATTAATGTAAAGTACATTCAAAAAAGACAAACTTAATTCTATATAACATAACTTATTTCTAAAATAAGAATGTATTATGCCTCATGTAGATTTTTAACATTAACTACAACCTTTAAAGTCTGAAACATCAAAAGTAAGTGCTTCAGTACAATGACTACAAAAATACTACTAACCACAGGAGGAATGTCAAAGTGAAAGATTCTTGGGACATTGTCCATGGGTTTGTCCCTGTATTTCCACAACTGAGATGCAATTTCTTCAGTTCTCAGGTGTGACTCATTTATGCATATTGTTTTGTGAGTAAATCCTGCAGTTTTAAATTTGTCTTCAGAAACTTTGACCAGATTTTTTACATACAGTGACTTCCCTGTTATAAAATAATACAATTAAAGAGGACAGTCTGGTATGCCCACAAATCTACAACCACTGAAAAGTTAAAAAAGTTATTATTACTTTTTTATTATTTGTCATGTAAAGGAAATATAAATTAAAATAAAGATCAAATGTTGAAATATATCCTGTAAATATCCTACATCCAAAACTACCAGATCTGGGCTGGATTTCCTGAAAACGAACGTTCTTAGCAAGTTACAAACAACTTTAAGAACGACGTAACTTTAAGAACGCGAATTTTAGGGCGCTTTCCCAAAAGCCATCTTAAGTCTCCTAGACTAAGAGAGACTTTTAAGTCGTTCTTTGTAGACTCCGCCCCTGAAAAGGCACCGTCAGTCGAAAACTTAATCACAGATTACCACACAATCTCTCATTATAATGCACAAAAAATAAACAAATAATTTAGAAAATATATTTTTTAAACTATATAAAAACTAAATAATCATATTTAAATTCGGCTACTGTTACAAAAAGCGGGAAACCAATCGCTTACCAAGCAAGCTTATCAATGGCTGCACTTTTAACCTAAATGCATTATTCAGTGGCATGGCAAACCAACAGCGTAATATACTCTGTTCTGAAAGCAAACTAAATAAGATGCTTGATTAAGTAGAACAAAAAGACAAATTATATGCATTATTACATTATTTTCCAAAGCACGAGATAGTTCCACCAACAAAGAAGAAAGTGGAGGACGTATCACAAACTATCAGTGCTTGCAATTCAACTAAATAGATCAGGCATAAACTGTATTTGGCAGGAACATGAATGCGGTCTTCATTCTCACATTCTTCATCAGGAAGATTTAAGCCAGCCCCAAATGCAATGTTGTGTTGTGCTGGTAAAAACCTAAATCCCCCTGATGCATATATATATATATATATATATATATATATATATATGGCGGCACGGTGGCTTAGTGGTTAGCACGTTCGCCTCCCAGCGCTAGGGATTCCCGGTTCGAATCCCCATCTGGGTGGAGTTTCCATGTTCTCCCCGTGTCTGCGTGGGTTTCCTCCGGGTTTTCCGGTTTCCTCCCACAGTACAAAAACATGGATCAAGTTAATTGAATTCTCAAAAATTGCCCTGTTTAGAGTGTGTCTGTGTGAGTGAGTGTGTGCCCAGCGATGGATTGGCGCCCTGTCCTGGGTCTATCTGCCCAGCGCCCGAGATGTTCTCCCCTGGATGGGCATGGGGAACCCCACCGCGACCCTAATAGAGGATAAGCGGAAGATAATGAATGAATGAATATATATATATATATATATATTTTTTTTTTTATTTATTTTTTTTTTATTTATATATCCCCATCTTGGTGGAGTTTCCATGTACTCCCCATGTACGTGTGGGTTTGCTCTGGTTTCCTTCCACAGTTTAAAAAAACATGGAGGGGGGGGGGGGGGGGGGGGGGGGGGGGGGGGGGGGGGGGGGGGGGGGGGGGGGGGGGGGGGGGGGGGGGGGGGGGGGGGGGGGGGGGGGGGGGGGGGGGTATATATATATATATATATATATATATGCGATTTCAATCTGGAAACTAATGATATCTATAAAATAATGATAATGTATAAAATAATACGTGACTAAATTACAGAATTCTAGGTGATAATATTAGTTCTGTGCGATTTAAAAAACCAGTACGTCTGTGAGTCTTTGTTCGCTGCCAGTTACAAACTTAGTGAGTTACGAGTGGGTCTGAGCACTCGTAAGTTACGTGCGATTTTAAGAATGACGTAAGTTACGCATGCATTCGGGAAAGGCTCGTAAATTTAAGAACGTTCTTAAGTACGAAGTTACGAAGTACTTAGCGCTATGACACTTTTGGGAAATCCAGCCCTAAAATATAAGTAGTTTAATTTAAGAACTGAAAAAAGTAATTCAATGATAAAATAGAATCCAATTTATACCATATTGTACAAAGAAACAACTAAGCATGACAAAAATAATATTTTAAAAAGTAGCCAAGTTGCTGGATTTATTATATAGACAGAATTAAATTAACAGAGTAATTATATTTATCTTGGTGTTTTGCACATTCGCCTCTCAGCACTAGGGATTCCTGGTTCGAATCCCCATCTGGGTGGAGTTTCCATGTTCTCCCTGTGTCTGCGTGGGTTTCCTCCGGGTTCTCCAGTTTCCTCCCACAGTCCAAAAACATGGATCAAGTCAATTGAGTTCTTCAAATTGCCCCATATAGAGTGTGTATGTGTGTGTGTCTGTGTGAATGAGTGTGTGCCTAGTGATAGATTGGCGTCCTGTCCTGGGTGTATCTGCCCAGTGCCCGAAACGTTCTTCTCTGGATGGGCATGGGGAACTCCACCGCGACCCAAATATAAAGCGGAAGATAATGGATGGATTATATTTATCCTTCTACTCAAAGGTGATGAGTAAGCATTAGTTTTATTACCATTCATACAAAATTTTTGGTTTGTGTGTAAATAAAAATGATCAATGCAATAATTTAAAACTTTTTTAATGGTTAAAGGTGATTGTTTTAAAATTGAATTTTATAACAAATTAATGATCATAGGATGGTCTTCTCTGAAGGCATAAAATATCTGAACCACAGACTGATGTTAATTATATTTTTGTCCATAAATATTTACACATTATATTAAATTGATGGTAAATACACATTAGATAATGATATCTGCCTGTAGCTTGCATTGCTCTTTATACTGCATTTCTGCATAATAAGATGTTTTGGTAACACTTTCTATGAATCTGGTATTCTTTATGCATTATAAGTGCATTTATAAAGCTTTATGAAGTTTATTTATAAACGCTGATACTTTTATAGCCATTCAATCATTATTGACAGTTGGATTGATTCAGGGGGATCATTACTGAAGACCTAGGTGTGAAATGACCTGCCCACTACTGAATCCCATGAATCCTTCAGCTATTTAAAAGTTCTTACCCATTCCAGCATGCTCAGAGAAGATCAGTTTGGTCCTCAACTGAAACTGCTGTAACTGTAATTTTGGGAATCCTTCATTAGCTTTGGCCATTTCATGTTTGCACTTGAGGTAGTCTTTTATTTTGACAATTCGACTCGGGTCATCGGTGAAGGTTTTTTTGTACATGTCAAAAGCAGTTGCTACATAACTGTGATGTGCCTTTGAGTCACAAAAGATGATCAAATGGTAATTGTTCTTACAGATCTCTCCATGAACAGGAGTTGTTTGAGTCTTTTTGATAAAAATTGATTCAAATTTCCTGGACACATCATGATTTAGATTTTCTGCATTTAGTAAACAGTAAATCTTCTGATGTATGCTGCCAGGCTGCACAGCTCTCCTGATTATAAGTTCTACTTCTTCTGCTGTGGTCTCAGGGGTACAGATCAGAATTTCATCAAAGGTTGGCAAAGGCTGTTTAGTGTCTCCGTACAAAGATAAGCAAAGTGGAATCATTTCAACATCTTTGCAGGAAATCAAATTTGGTTTTCCTAATTCCAAAATGGAGGGCAGGTCTCGTTTTACAGTTATTGCTGCAGATATCAAAAGATGGTTCATGGTTTCTCCCAATACATCCAAATCCACAAACATGTCAGAAACAAGCCCTGAAAGTTTGTTATGATACGTCTTCCAAAGCATTACAAACTTCTCATCAGAATTCTCCAAGTTGTCAAATATTACAGCAATCTGGTCCTGAGTCATAGAGAAAGAGGTTTCTTCTGCTTCAAATCCACCATGGAATTTCATCTTGCTGTCAAGAACATTTTTTCTTTTCTTTTCATATTTTTCAGTCCACTCTTGAATCCATTCTCTATCATTTTGATTTTCATCTATACATTCCATCACAGTGTCCCGATATTCATCTTTGATCTCTGAGTCTTCATATCCTCCTGGTGCTTTTTCCTCTTCACAAAACATAAGTGCTGCTTTAATCTCTTCCGCATTATAGCCAATTTCAGTAAAATAATCAATCATTTCTGGATAATCATTGAGGTACTTCTTGATCTCAGTTGATGCCTGTGATCCTCCACTTTCAACTGGTGTTTCAAGTGCGTTGGTGAGCGCAGATCGAACATCTGATTCTTCAATATTTTCTTTTATGATGGACAACATGTTGAGCAGTGTAACATCTATTTTCTCCCCTTTTTTAAACTTTGCCATGGAGCAACAAAGATACACTAACTGTTTAGCTGTAAAATGATTTAAGGTATAATATGTATTCCGTTTCTGCTCCATGTACTTTGCCCATTCAGAAAGGCAACCTCTCATGCTGCTGCACAGCCCAATTAACTCATCAAGGAGAGGTCTATGACCTTTTATCTCCACGTTTGTAATGCCAAATTCCACCCAAATTTTAGCATCATGTGTTTTCTGGCAATAAGCTGTCATCTTCCAGCTCTGAAAAAGAATATGTCCGGCACTGAGGAGTTCGATGAAACACTGTGCAACATTAAGAATCTGTTCTAACACCTGAAAAAAAGCATAAATAAAAAAAGTTAAAGCGAATATATATCATTCAGATTTTAGAGATAGGTGTGTACAACTGGGCGGCACGGTGGCTTAGTGGTTCGCCTCTATGCGCTAGGGATCTTCGAATCCCAATCTGGATAGTTTCCATGTTCTCCCTATGTTCTCCTGGATTTCCCCATGTTCTCCTCCGGTTCTCCGGTTTCCTCCCACAGTTTAAAAACATGGATCATGGTCAATTGAATTCAATGTGAGTGTGTGCCCAGCGATAGATTGGCGCCACGTCCTGGGGGCCCCCCAGAATATATATATATATATATATATATATATATATATATATATATATATATATATATATATATATATATATATATATATATATATATATATATATTCATTCATTTATTCATTATCTTCCGCTATATCCTCTATTAGGGTCGCGGTGGGGTTCCCCATGCCCATCCAGGGGAGAACGTCTCGGGCACCATATATATATATATATATATATATATATACTTTTCATATATATGTATGAAAAGTTATATAGTGTCCAATACTGTTGTTATCAAACACAACAAGCACATGACCAAAATGAATAAATAAAGACAAGCAAAACTCAATTAAGCTAAGGAGAATTAATGAATGAATTGTATTGAGTTGGCTTAAAAAAACATGTTTTTTTTTTCTTTTGCAATGTAAGTTTTATATACATAGGGACATTGCATAAAACGGGATTGTTTTTAATTTGTAAGCTGTAAAATACAACAAAAAAAACACAGATTTATTTCATAGGCCTACCTTAAAGTACGTTGTGATCTCATCTTCTTTGTTTTTAGCACTGACAGTAATTAGCATTAGCTTATTTTGCAGATCTTGCAGCTCAGTTAGGTTGTAGGTTCTGCGAGTTCCCAATGAGCCCTCTCTGCATGTTAAACTAATGCAGTTTTCCAGCATAACCTTAATAAATGAAATACATTTTTAGTTACAATACTCAAATCAGTTACTTTGTATAAAGAACAATAAATATAATATTAAAACGTTGTTAAACTTAACTTATCATATGAATAAAAAAAACATATAACATAGTTGAAATCTACACACAACAACTTACCCTAACTTGACCTTCTTGTGGACTTTGGATTGTGTAAATTCCACTTTCATTTATGTCTTTGGCCTGTTGCAAAGATGATCTTTCAACAGATCCATGTGTCTCATATGCAATTCTGAGCCACTCTCGGTTTTTACAAGAATCATCCTGTAATATAATTATAACAGATTGCTAATGTTTTAGCATGCTCGTCTTTTCCATTGTACTTTCCAGGTTTTTGTGTAAAGTATAAACATTTCATAGATAAAGTTCAAAATAATGTAAGTACAATTTATTGTAACAAAAATACAGAATCGGTCTTTGTTTTGGAATGTTTATTAACAATAAAACTCAAGTACTTATAGGTTCTATTTATTTTTTTAGGACTAATTTATTTCTGTTATTTTAATTAGACATTGTTGACTGCATTTGTTTGGTTATTCACAATAGTTTGTTCTATTATGCTATTGTGTTTATTTTGTTATTTTATGTTCATTGCTAGGCGGAACGGTGGCTTAGTGGTTAACACGTTCGCCTCTCAGCACTAGGGATTCCCGGTTCGAATCCCCATCTGGGTGAAGTTTACAAGTTCTCCCCGTGTCTGCGTGGGTTTCCTCCGGGTTCTCCAGTTTCCTCCCACAGTCCAAAAACATCAAGTCAATTGAGTTCTCCAAATTGCCCCATATAGAGTGTGTATGTGTGGATGTGTGTCTGTGTGTATGAGTGAGTGTGTGCCCAGTGATAGATTGGCGCCCTGTCCTGGGTGTATCTACCCAGCGCCCGAAACGTTCTCCCCTGAATGGGCATGGGGAACCCCCCCGCGACCCTAATATAGGATTAAGCGTAAGATAATGGATGAATGGATGGATGGATGTTGCTTAGTTATTGTTATTTTAGCCTTTTCATTTTTTATTTTCACTTTCATAGCTTCACTGTGTACAGCTGTTTCTCTTTTAATTCTAGTTATATTTTGCAACCTGGATGAAGTACAAAATGCTGTTTTTTTGTATACTTGTGGGCATTTTGGTTATGTGTGGTATTCTTGTCCACCTAAATATTAATAGCTCTATGGCTGTGCTATGCAGAAACACATAATATACTTTGGGGTTTAAGGTATGAATATCGATAGGTATGAATCCCCACTTCCTCATTTTCTCCGGGTTCTTTATATATATATATATATATATATATATATATATATATATATATATATATATATATATATATATATATATATATATATATATATATATATATATATATATATATTTATAATTCCGCATGGAAGAATGTCTAGGGGTGAACGTTTTTGGCGCTGGGCAGATACACCCAGGACAGGGCGCCAATCTATCGCTGGGTATATATATATATATAGTACAAATGCAAATGTTTTCTTGTGTCCATTGTATAGCACAGTGCACAGTAACTGAGTTTCTATAACAATTTACATACCAGTTTCTCTCGAAGTTTAGAGTCACTGTTTAAAGCTGTGCTGAGTTTGGCGATAACCAGTAGGAACTCTTTAATTCCAGATTCTTGAGGGAGGTCATAAATGATGGGTGCTGCAGCAGATATAGCATCTCTAAAGCAGCATACTTTGTCAATGTCCATAGTGTTTTCTCCAGCAGAGATAGAGGCAAGTTCCACAAATGCTGTCAGTTCTCCAGTGTCTTAAAAAAAGACAGTAAAGTAAAAAAAAAAGACAAACCTTTAAAAGACAACAAAGCTTTGGCGGGCTGTGCATTTTACACCTAGGCCTTCAAAAATGAGCTGTCTGAAGTAATTCATCATCCAATGGACTTTGATTAGAAATACGAGGCTCTGCCTGATAAATGTGTGCGCCCTTTTTAAACCGCAGTGATCGACCATGAGCTGCTGGAAAGCGAGGGGCAGATACCATTGACCAGTATGTTTTAATGAATTCCTGAGCCTGTGAAATCTTGTCTCCTCATTCGTACCCACCCCATTACACACGTAACCTTGCATGTAAATCATGAACATTAACCTCATCAATTGCAATATTATTTAGGAAAATAACACTCACCAAAAATGCTGATTAAATTCTGATTATTTGTACACAGAATCCATCCTCTTTTTTTACTTTAAAGATTTCAATTAGTTCTATTAATATGTTATTTTCTATTGTCATTGAAGGTAATGCTGAATGTTTAGTAGTATTTGACTTAGCATAAGCCTTCTAGAAGGCTATGGTATCAAAGATTCAAAATATGATTGGTTGAGGCAACAGGCTGATCTTCACTTATTTAATGCTACTGGGACAGAACAATTTATTCTAAAGGCATAAGCAGAAAAAAAAATTAAAATCCGGTAACCAATGATGCTGAAATGTGATTGATTAAAAGCATTAATAAAAAAAATACAAGTCTGGAAGCAGGGCTTCCGCTTTCTTTCTGAGGGGGCTTTTTGGAGTGTGTTTAGGGGATTTTTTTCTCTATTTATCTAAAAGAGAATTTTTAAGGTCAGACATTGATTGTGGATAAGAGAATTTGCCCCTTAATCTCTGTTTTAGTGTGTTCCAAAGATTATGGATTATGTTGAGGTTATAGGACTCTGTGTGGGTGTCAGTTTTGTTTATACGAGATTAACCCATCAATATCTTAGACCCTGCTTTGTGCACTGCCAAACAGTCTTGCTGAACCAAAAAGAGGCCTACTCCAAGCTGTTTAATAGAGAAAGCATACAACTGTCCAAAATTCATGGCTATGTGCTTAATTTTATAAACCTGTGGCAAAAAAATCTGAATCTGAAAAACACTTACATGAGTCTCAATACTTTTGTCTATATAATATGTTATGTCAGCATTTACCTTTAATGATCTCTTTAATCCAGTGGATAAAACCTGTATTAAAACATCTTTTAAATTCTTCCAGAAATTCAATTGTGTTTTTATTGATGTCTTTTACATAGTTTCCGACAGTAAACACATGCTCCGTAAAATCACTCAAGCAGCTGTGGCTTAAATTCTGTAATTAAACATTACAATAAAATATATCACACTTATTTATCAAATTGTTGAAGAAACACAAAAGTTACTAAAAACAGAATCCAATCCTAACAGACACGGAACACTGTGAATGTGCTTTGCATTAAAAAGTTATAAATTATTTGTGTGCATCCACTCTGCTTTTAAAAATGTTTGAAAGCAATATCTTACCTCAATGCCTTCAATGCCCCCAAACTCTCCAGTGAGCTCCAGTAGTTCCTTTAGTGCAATGATCACTTTGGCATTTTCTTTTGCGGATTGAAGAACTTTGTAACGTTTAATGTGAATACTTGTCACGCTAATCCAGTCAGATTTATCTTCACTGAATACACGTGCTATTCTCTGCAGTTCTTCATTAAACATGTTATTATTAACAAAGTTGCCCAGTTTCTTCACCAGGTCATGTAAACTTATTGTAAGATCTTTTAAGGCCTCATATGTTTGTCTGAATTCTTCAAAGGCTGGTTTGTAAATTAGATCATAGACCTGATCCAGTGGAATTATCTGTAGTTCATTGAACTTTGCTTCCTTTGTTAGTTTTGCCTTCGATCTGAATACTTCTTTAAAGTGTGTGCTTTCAGACAACACCTCGATCTTTTCAAACTTCAGAATGTGGGTTAAATAGGTTTGTTCATGTTCCTCTGATTCAGGTCCATCATTCATCATGTCCATGATCGTTTTCAGTGAATGCTGCTCCCTCGACAGGTCAATAATTAAGATTGCCTCAAGCAGCTTTACATCAACTGAAAAAAAATAATTGTGATTAAGTCATGTTTATTACACAAATTTTAATAGATGCCTTTAAATTTAAGTAAAACCCCTTTTAAGTCTTTTAGATTGAACGTTTTAAACAAATTAACTTTAATATTTTGTAATTTTTGCAAAACAAATTTGTAAGATTTTGCAAAGTGTGAGGTGTTTGTATTTCCACAAACAACCGTCATGATAATGGCGGCACGGTGGCTTAGTGGTTAGCACGTTCGCCTCTTAGCACTAGGGATTCCCGGTTCGAATCCCCATCTGGGTGGAGTTTCCTTCTTCTCCCCGTGTCTGCGTGGGTTTCCTCCGGGTTCTCCTGTTTCCTCCCACAGTCCAAAAACATGGATCAAGTTAATTGATTTTTTTTTAAAAATTGCCCCATATAAAGTGTGTCTGTGTGAGTGAGTGTGTGCCCAACGATGGATTGGCGCCCTGTCCTGGGTCAGCGCCCGAGACGTTCTCCCCTGGATGGGCATGGGGAACCCCACCGCGACCCTAATAGAGGATAAGCGGGAGATAATGAATGAATGAATATTAAATAAAACAATTAACATGAATTATGCACATTTAACTTTGCTGGAATTGATTTTAAATTGTTTTATCTGTGTATTTTATGAACATCTGTCACAGGTGGCTAGGACACCTGTTTTTTGTTTAAGTTAATTTGCTGGGGGCTTTCCTTTGACTGTTTTAGTTAATTAACCTTTTGTGTTTGGGGTGCTTTTGTATTTAGTTCTGGTTTCCCTCTTTCACTGTGCATGTCGCTGGTTTAGTCACTGTTTGCCGTTTGCCTCTGTCTATGTAGTGTTAATAAACTTGAGCACCACTACCTAAGTGTTGCCTGGCTCCCTCAACACGTTCGTGTGCCTTAGTTTTGCACTATAGGTGCACAGCCTTCAAGAGATGCCATATCATAGTTTACAGAAAATGTATTTCCTCAAAGTAATTCGCAATTAACTTAGTATTAGCTTTTAACAGAGATCTGCACCACTTCATCATTCATTGCATATTTTTTGCAATATTTTTTGCAATCATGATAAAAATAGAGTCATACATACCTGGACAACCCAGGCAAAGATCGCGTAGAACCTTTACTTTGTTTTTTCTTTTTTCAAAGTCAGAAAAATTAGCTTCTACTGCCTTTAGTTCCCTGCAGACTTTTTCTCTTTTTTCACCTAAAGAAGTCAATTGAAACAAACATAAAATGACTAAAAAATATTTATATTATTTTATGTTTATTTTCTGATCTTGGTCACAATGAATTATATTTAAGCTCAACATCTTACCGAAAACTTCAAAAAAGTATCTTTATTTGTTAATTATATAATAAAAAATAATTATTGGAGAACAGAAATTCTATAAAGACTAAATAAATGCTGTCTTTTTTACAATTTTCTTACAATTCTTGATTAATTTTTGTAACTTACCAAACAAGTTTACATCATTAGTCTGTTTAATAGCAATAATGTTTGACAGGAGATTGCACGATAGTGACTTGTTTATCATTTCCTGAAGTAATTGATCGAATAAAGAGTTAAGTCTATCTAATTGCTTTGTTGCTGTTGGTGTGAGGCGTGACTTGTAGTTCTTGACCTGTTGTTCATTTTCCCCTGTAGAAATGTAGCAAGGAAAAACATAATAAGCAAAAAGAATCTGTATACTGTACAGTGGCATATACTGTATATACTGTATATAATAAGTATATATAAGTGTATATATTTATTCATTTATTCATTATCTCCCGCTTATCCTCTATTAGGGTCGCGGTGGGGTTCCCCATGCCCATCCAGGGGAGAACATCTCGGGCGCTGGGCAGATAGACCCAGGACAGGGCGCCAATCCATCACTGGGCACACACTCACTCACACAGACACACTCTAAACGGGGCAATTTTGAGAACTCAATTAACTTGTTCCATGTTTTTGGACTGTGGGAGGAAACCGGAGAACCCGGAGGAAACCCACGCAGACACGGGGAGAACATGGAAACTCCACCCAGATGGGGATTCGAACCGGGAATCCCAAGCGCTGAGAGGCGAACATGCTAACCACTAAGCCACCGTGCCGCTATAAGTGTATATATACTGTACATAATATATAATAAGTGTTCTTGACTCAGAACATAAACATAAACTGTTAGATCACCCTGATCTGACAAGGTGCTTTTTGTGTGGATTTTGCATGTTATCCCCCTGTCTGTGTTTTTAAAAAATTTTTTTTTTTTTTACGTTAGTACTCTTACAGTCCAAAACATACAATAAAGTCTACTTTAATAAAGCACTAAAGTGCCCCAATGTGTGTAAATATGTGAATTTTCACATTGTGGGACACATAAAGGTTTATCTTATCTTATCTTATCTTATATGTGTGGCCAGCCTGCGATAGACAGGTACCCTGTTTAGTGTATTTCCAGTCCTTTTACTCCATGTAGGCTAGGATAGGCTGATAGGATAAGTGAAAGGATAAGTTCAAAATTTAATCTTACTTAGTGCTGAAAAAATCTCTTTCAGTTGATCATCAAACAAAAGTTGAATGTAGTCTTCTTGATTTGACTGAAGGCCACACAATTTGCATTCAATATAAAGAGAAAGGAGTTGTTCGACCTTTGGTGACTTCTTTGTGAATGTCCCAATAAGAGATCCCTGGTTGAAAAATAAAAATTTTGTAATTATATTCCGTTTATTGTGAATGGAAAATAGTTGTATCCTATACTATTCCATTCTTACCAACTTAAATGGCTCTCTTTTGCAGGTGTCCTAAAAAATAAAAAAATAAAAAAGTTATATATATATATATATATATATATATATATATATATATATATATATATATATATANTGCCAGAAGGGCTGGTCTGAGTATTTCAGAAACTGCTGATCTACTGGGATTTTCACGCACAACCATCTTTAGGGTTTACAGAGAATGGTCCGAAAAAGAAAAAACATCCAGTGAGCGGCAGTTCTGTGGGCGGAAATGCCTTGTTGATGCCAGAGGTCAGAGGAGAATGGCCAGACTGGTTCGAGCTGATAGAAAGGCAACAGTGACTCAAATAGCCACCAGTTACAACCAAGGTAGGCAGAAGAGCATCTCTGAACGCACAGTACGTCGAACTTTGAGGCAGATGGGCTACAGCAGCAGAAGACCACACCGGGTGCCACACCGGGTACCAATTGAGCATCGTTGCAACGCCACAGCCTACCGGAGTATTGTTGCTGACCATGTCCATCCCTTTATGACCACAATGTACCCAACATCTGATGGCTACTTTCAGCAGGATAATGCGCCATGTTATAAAGCTGGAATCATCTCAGACTGGTTTCTTGAACATGACAATGAGTTCACTGTACTCAAATGGCCTCCACAGTCACCAGATCTCAATCCAATAGAGCTTTGGGATGTGATGGAACGGGGGATTCGCATCATGGATGTGCAGCCGACAAATCTGCGGCAACTGTGTGATGCCATCATGTCAATATGGACCAAACTCTCTGAGGAATGCTTCCAGCACCTTGTTGAATCTATGCCACGAAGAATTGAGGCAGTTCGGAAGGCAAAAGGGGGTCCAACCCATTACTAGAATGGTGTACCTAATAAAGTGGCCCGTGAGTGTATATATATATATATCCATCATCTTCCACTTTATCCACTATTAGGGTCGCGGTGGGGTTGCCCATCCAGGGGAGACCTCGAGCACTGGTACACCCAGGACAGGGAACCAATCCATTGCTGGGACAATCACACAAACACACTCTATATGCGGCAATTTGGAGAACACAATTGATCCATGTTTTTTTGGACTGTGGGAGGAAACCAGAGGAAACCCACGCGGACATGGGACATGAGTACATGGAAACTCCACCAAGATTGATATATATAGTGAGTGCAATCTGGGTGCAGTTCCATGTTCTCCCCGTGTCCGCGTGGGTTTCCTCCGGGTTCTCCGGTTTCCTCCCACAGTTCAAAAACATGGATCAAGTCAATTGAATTCCCCAAAATTGCCCCATATAGAGTGTGTATGTAGGAGTGAGCGTGTGCCCGTATATATATATGCATCAGGGAGATTTAGATTTTCACCAGCACAACACAACATTGCAGTTGAGGCTGGCTTAAATCTTCCTGATGAAGAATGTGAGAATGAAGATGGCATTCATGTTCCTGCCTAAAATACAGTTTATGCCTGATCTATTTAGTTGAATTGCAAGCACTGATAGTTTGTGATACGTCCTCCACTTTCTTCTTTGTTGGTGGAACTATCTCGTGCTTTGGAAAATAATGTAATAATGTAAATAATTTGTATTTTTGTTCTACTTAATCAAGCATCTTATTTAGTTTGCTTTCAGAACAGAGTATATTACGCTGTTGGTTTGCCATGCAACTGAATAATGCATTTAGGTTAAAAGTGCAGCCATTGATAAGCATGCTTGGTAAGCGATTGGTTTCCCGCTTTTTGTAACAATAGCCGAATTTAAATATGATTATTTAGTTTTTATATAGTTTAAAAAAATATATTTTCTAAATTATTTGTTTATTTTTTGTGCATTATAATGAGAGATTGTGTGGTAATCTGTGGTTAAGTTTTCGACTGACGGTGCCTTTTCAGGGGCGGAGTCTACAAAAAACGACTTAAAAGTCTCTCTTAGTCTAGGAGACTGAAGAAGGCTTTTGGGAAAGCGCCCTAAAATTCGCGTTCTTAAAGTTACGTCGTTATATATATATATATATATATATATATATATATATATATATATATATATATATATATATATATATATATATATATACCCATCTTGGTGGAGTTCTACATAATCAGGCTCCACAGTATCTGAGTGAGCTGATTCAATTGTACAAGCCAACAAGTGAGCTCCGATCTCAAAGTGCTGGTCTACTCTTAGCTCCTAGAATAAATAAAATTACTGCTGGTGGAAGAGCGTTCTCCCACAAGGCTCCTCAACTTTGGAATAGCCTTCCAGTTACCGTTCGTGATTCTGAATCACTATTAATCTTTAAGAATAAATTAAAGACACATTTATTTAATCTTGCGTTTAATTAATCCCCTGTAGACAAAGATGTAGATCTCAGGCTTGGCTGTGCTGGGNGCCTGGCCGCTCAAGGAGGATGAGTCCCCCACTGAGTCTTGGTCCTCCCAAGGTTTCTTCCTTGAATAACAACATAAAAGGGAGTTTTTTCTTGCCACTGTCGCTTCGGCTTGCTCTTTGGGGGTTTAAAGGCTTTTCATTCTGTAAAGCTGCTTTGTGACAATGTACTGTTGTAAAAAGCGCTATATAAATAAATAACTTGAACTTGAAAAAATAACTTGAGTTTCCATGTACTCCCCATGTCCGCATGGGTTTCCACTGGTTCCCTCCCACAGTCCAAAAAAACATGTATTAAGTCAATTGAGTTCTCCAAATTGCCCCATATAGAGTGTGTTTGTGTGAGTGAGTGTGTGCTGGATTGGTGCCCTGTCCTGGGTGTACCAGCGCCCGAGTTCTCCCCTGGATGGGCAACCCCACCGCGACCCTAATAGTGGATAAAGTGGAAGATGATGGATGGGTATATATATATATATATATATATATATATATATATATATATATATATATATATGCGATTTAAATCTGGAAACTAATGATATCTATAAAATAATGATAATGTATAAAATAATACGTGACTAATTTACCGAATTCTAGGTGATAATATTAGTGCTTATTTTATTTCTGTGTGATTTAAACAACCAGTACGCCTGTGAGTCTTTGTTCGCTGCCAGTTACGAACTTCTTGGTGAGTTACGAGTGGGTCTGAGCACTCGTAAGTTACGAGCGATTTTAAGAATGACGTAAGTTATAAGTCATAAGTTAAGTATGAAGTTACGAAGTACTTAGCACAGGGCTTCTCAAATAGTGGGGCGCGCCCCCCTGGGGGGGTGCAGTGCGGTGCCTGGGGGGCGCATAACAAGATATCACAGAGCAAGTGATATTAAGTGTCCCGAACAAACCCTCAAGAGACAACATGGACAAATATTTAACAGAGATGGCGGAGAGAGACGAAGATAATGAGAGCAACAAAAGTCAACCGAAAACTAAAACGAGGAAACATGTCGAAGCGTATGTAGCGCCTGGCTTCACTGTAACTGAAACTTCACTGTAACGAAGGTGGAGACAAAAAAAGACCAGTGTGTCTACTGTGTCTTGAATTGTTGACAGCAGACAGCATGAAGCTTCACTTAAAGACATTACACCCCGATCAATTAAAGACATTACACCCGATCACGCGGATAACCGTTTGAGTTTTTAAATCGTAAAAGTGACGTGTAAATCCAGCAATCATCCTGCTTTATAAAAACTACTTCAGAAAAGCTGAGCTGCAAAACGGACGCATTGGAGACATTAGTTCTGACTTCCTCATTTAGATTTAAAAAAAAAACAGCACAAATTGTTGTGTTAATTTTAGTTAACACATAAGTGTTAATAAAATATAAGTGTTAATATTTTTATTTTGTAGGTTAAAGTGTTAATAAATTGTGCTCCTGAATTAATGTTGCAGATTAATTTGAATGTATTATTATTTATTGATTTTATTTAATTTTATTTTTAAGTATCAAATGCCAGTCAGTTCAAAAATGTTTTTAGTTTAAATAAGGATTTCATTCGTTTCTGTTAGAAACTAAACAACAAAGTTAACAAAAGGATTCTGTTCTAAGTTGATCTATATTTCTTTCTTTTTTGTTTTCTTTATTGTTAATAAGGATACATTGTTATAAAAGAGGTGTACTTAGAACAAATTTATACACAAATCATACTACAGTGGGCGCGTAAAAATACTTTTTCATCCCATTTTGTCATGTGCGGGTTGAGGGTGAGTGTGCGTGCGTGTGTGTGTGTGGGGGGGGGGGTGCAAAATGTTTTCTTCTTCCTGGGGGGGGGCTTAACAAAAAATAATTGAGAATCATTGAGTTAGCGTTACGACACTTTTGGGAAACCCAGCCACCATTTTTTTTATTTTAGAAATTGATACTTATATACACCTAGGAACCCCAAAGCGTCATATATTGTTTTATATACATATTTTAATAATTTAAAAATGTGCCCTTTCTGTCAACTTGATCTAGATGATGACTTTACTTGATTCCAAGACAATTAAGAAAAATCATAATTATCTTGCACTGGAATTGTTATGCAAAGAAGGCACTAAATACTTAGACAATATCTGTTTTTAAGTTTTAGAAATAATGTCTTATTAAAATTGTGTGCAATCTATCATTGCATGCACAAAAACAATTTCAAAAGGACATACCTTTGATGTTAAGTTACTAATAACTTCTTTTACACAGTTGAGCATGCATTCATTCATAGCAGAAGATGAACTAGAATGGTCAAGCCAGTATTTCACCACCTTTTCTTTTTTCTTTTTATAAAGAAAAAGAAATGTCAGGGTTAGTTAAACAAGTTTCCATTTCAATTGCACATCAGCAGTAAATAATGATGTACACTACAAAGAAAAATATTAATTAAAAAATTACTAAACCAGAAAACATATTATTACTGCTTATTCTATTTAACCTGATTGTTTTTATTATGCATTAAGATTCATTATAATCAATCACATTTCTGTCATGGTGTGCAGCAGGATAAAAATATCTTACAAATACTAAGCTTACTAACAATGAAAAGACAACAAATTGAGATAGATAGCTAGATAGAATACTTTATTTATCCCGAAAGAAATTAAGAAGCCAGTAGCAATATTTTTAAAGTGTCAAAAAAGTAATTTTAAAAAAATAATAAAGTGTCCAGTATGGAGTGTGATCTTAGTCATCATGTGCAAAAAACAAGAAACAGTTTTTACATGTCCTATTGACCTAATTTGTTCTTCCGACCCAAACTAGTTATTACTAGTATTATAAAGCCTGATGGCCCTAGGAGAGCAGCTCAGTGACAGCAGCCTGCCACTAAACGTGCTCCTTTGGTTTGTATTGGTTTGAAATAATTTGGTATTTATTGAGGACAAACCACTTTTAGGATGTTTTACAGGCTGTTAGTATATTGTTATTAAATAGTTAAATAGTTAGTTAAATTATATTGTTAACAAATCTGTTAGTATATTATTAAAGCAATAAGGCAAAATATGGTGCGTATTATTGTAAATAACTCACAACAAAGAGGTGTTATTAGGCACAACATGTAGCAGAGTACAGTTACACCTCTTTCCTGTTAATTATTTACAATAACACACAACCTAGAGTGCCTTGTCGCTTAAGGTTTAATTTATAAAAGCATTTATTGAATGCATGACGCGACATCCAGTTTTATAGTCAACCTGATCGCTCCCGATTGATTCTCTAATGATCAAATACCTTCTAGTGGCCAAATTCTAAATGCAGTTTATAAAAATACATTGTGGAATATAATGTAACAGGTGCCTAGGGCACCTGTTCCATGTTTGGTAATTTACTTTAATTAATGTCATTTAGTTTGTGTAATGATCTCTTTCTGTTCATTGGTTGTGTTGTGCACGTGATTGGTTTTCATTTGTATTTATTTGCTTCTTTCCCTGTCCTCGGTGCACTTCGTGGTTTAGTTTATGTTCACTCGTCGTACCTGTGTTTTGTGGTGTCTGTACACCTTTAATAAAATTCCATTTCCCTGCTACCTGCGTGCCTGGCTCCCTTCAGCGCGCACACTACATTCTTTACACATGAAACTTGCCTTTTGCAGATAGCTGATGAAGTGAGCTTTTAGCTTTTTCTCCCAATCAGCTTGCCAGATTTGTGGAAGTGAAAGGTCAAAAAACACATCCCATGGCTGATAGAAACAAACAAACAGCTTTACATTAATGCATAACTAAAAATTTATAACACTGCACTCCAGATGATTGACCTGGCTAAAGGTGTTGTCACATTTAACATTAAATTAATTAAATTCACATTTAATTCTTAGTTAAAATCAGTTCATTCATTCATTATCTCCCGCTTATCCTCTATTAGGGTCGCGGGGGGTTCCCCATGCCCATCCAGGGGAGAACGTCTCGGGCGCTGGGATAGACCCAGGACAGGGCGCCAATCCATCGCTGGGCACACACTCACTCACACAGACACACTCTATATGGGGCAATTTTGAGAATTCAATTAACTTGATCCATGTTTTTGGACTGTGGGAGGAAACCGGAGAACCCGGAGGAAACCCACGCAAACACGGGGAGAACATGGAAACTCCACCCAGATGGGGATTCGAACCGGGAATCCCCAGCGCTGAGAGGCGAACGTGCTAACCACTAA
>JAFMOD010000271.1:519633-561312 GCA_019802435.1 Corydoras maculifer
ATATATATATATATATATATATATATATATATATATATATATATATATATAAACTTTTAATTTAGCCTTTACGCACTTCATTGTTTTATTTCACTATTTGCTTACATTTTTATCAGGTGGTTCTATTTTGAATTCTGACTCCATGTTCAACGTTTCGTCAGTTCCGAATTTATCTAAAGAAAAATATATAAATGTTTAATAATAATAATAATAATAAAAACATTAAGAATGTAATTAAATTACGTCAGTTTCTAGCCTTTCTTTGCCGGGATGCCGTCATCTTTCCTACTGCCTCTCTGAGACCTTAGATTAATCAGTTTGATTCTGCTGAGTGTTAATGGAAAGCTGAAAAATCTTAGTTCTTTGGTGAGTTACCACGGATGTTTACTTCATAGTCAAAACGAAAGAGTTCACTATCTTCCTGAACTATCTGTGTAATAATGTGCTTAGTTGTTTAATACACAAACTAATAACATCACTTTTATTGTATTCTATCCATTACATGTAGTTACTAAACATCCCATGAGAGACTTGCTTAAATGAATCAACAATTAATAATCTTAAACAGGATGTACATTTAAAACAGTACATAATGACTTTACACACACGTAAACACAATCAAACACTTACATAGTAGTATAGGGTAAAATGTCCATACCTGTTTTCCCCCAAACAACAAACTTTCAGTCAAACTTTGGTTTCTGTAGAAAAGATTATTAACAGTAATAAAAATAATAAATAAAAAAAAACATGTTTAAAATCAGAAGCTGGTGAAATGTTTTAGGAACAACAACTTTCTATAAATTTTATAGAACATTTTAAACTCACTTAGCCACAGTAAATAAATTATCTACAATGATTTAGCAGGATAAAAGTGAAAGTGTTACAGGAACTCGATTTACAAAGGAGAGCCAACCCGACTTGGGGAAATTTTGAACAGTAAATTAAATTAAGATAAGATAAGCCTTTATTGCCCCCACAATAGGGAAATTCACATTAGAGATTAGATTTTATTATTTTATTTTATCAATTTTATTAATCACAAGAAGGGTGGTACAGTAACTTAGTGGTTCGCACATTTGCCTCTCAGCGCTGGGGATTAAATTAAATTAAATGCTCTAAATTGCCCCATATAGTGTGTGTTTGTGTTTAAGTGAGTGAGTGTGACCAGCGATAGATTGGAACCCTGCCCTAGGTGTATCTACCCAGCGCTCAAAACGTTCTCCCCTGGATGGGCATGGGGATAATAATTTATTACTTAAGATTTTATCATCATATTATTTATTATACAAAGCTAAACAAAACTAAAATAAAAACATTATGAAACAAATACTAAGATTTACATATTTGAAAAACAACCACAGACGTGGGTGCATTTTATCATTAATAGTGGATACTATTCTCCTCTGAATTTATACAGAAAAATATTTTATTACACATGCTTAACTTCAAAGTAAACATGCTTAATGAATCATTATGTATATAAAATCAAAAAAGTCAAATTTAAACCAGCAAAGTACTCGTACCTGCAGTTCTGATGCTCAGCAGTGAGTCAGGTCGACAAACTGGGCGTATTTATATCACAGCTTCTGAAGGGAGGTGTTTCATCAAAACAGGAAGGCATTCAAGGAATTAAATTTTTTGAGAAAGTTTTGAGAAAAATTAGTTTTCAGACATCAAATCAACAATTTTTAACCAACTATCAGCTGCTGAAAACATTAGGCATAAAAATAACTGTTACATTAAAATTATTTAATTTGTTATAATATATATATATATATATATATATATATATATATATATATAAAACAGTATATCAATATATTCTTTCATTCATTATCTCCAGCTTTATCCTCTATTAGGGTTGCAGTGGGGTTCCCCATGCCCATCCAGGGGAGAACGTTTCGGGCGCTGGGCAGATAGACCCAGGACAGGGCGCCAATCCATCGCTGGGCACACACTCACTCACACAGACACACTCTATATGGGGCAATTTGGAGAATTTAATTGACTTAATCCATGTTTTTGGACTGTGGGAGGAAACCGGAGAACCCGGAAGAAACCCACTCACACACAGGGAGAACTCCACCCAGATGGGAATTCGAACCGGGAATCCCTAGTGCTGAGAGGCGCACGTGCTAACCACTAAGATATATATATATATATATATATATATATATATATATATATATATATATATATATATATATATATATATATATATATATATATATACAGTTTAATGCTGATCAGTTTAAACTAACCACACTGTAACTGGGTGAGAACGATGAAAGCACGGGCTTTATTAACAGAATCTATTTAATACACATCTAAACACATTTTCTGGTTGGTGTAACTGCACAAAGTCACGCTTCACATAGCATAATATACCACATAAAATAATTTAAGAGGTACAATATTTTAAGTTGCAACCAAAAATAATGTGCTAAAATACATAGTATTTTATGTACATAAAAATACACAAAACAAACAACAATATAAATTCCACATAGCATGTGGTTTCTGGGAAATCATTTGCACAAGACTCAAAGTGACACGCTGAAGAACAGTCACGTGATTTCTGATAAACGAGAGTGGTTGCCTGTAACTCATGAGAGGTAAAGTCTAATCACGTGACACTAAATAAAAAAAAAAAAAGATCTCATTCATCATTGCCATATTTATGACTAACTTATCCTTATCAGAAATAGTCAATATGTATATATTATAGGTCTATGTATAATTTCGACTGTTAAAATTTTACATTTACATTTAGTCATTTAGCAGACGCTTTTATCCAAAGTGACTTACAAATGAGAACATAAAAGTCAGAAGTTATGCAGAACATATGCATATGCATATGCATGTTACAAAGTATTTCACAGAGCCGAGGCTCAAAATCCTAACATTTATGTTTAGTGTTTAATTCAGCATCTGCATCAATTATGCATCATATTATTATAACACAATTTAGTTATTATATTTATTTTTATTAGATATTTTATCATTGCACTGTTTATGTTTGAACATTAACACAATGGAGAATGTTCAAGTGACTGTGAGGACCTGTCAGACGGACATTTTAAGCAGTGGCGGATGCTGGTCTTTTAAGGAGGGGAAGCTCACTTACTGTGCGCCTGTGAGTGATTTGTGACAGTGGAGGGACTGAGTAGCACCCGCTTGACAGAAACTGCATTAGAAATCAGAGGGATAGAAGTCAGTCTCCAAACACAAGCAGCTACAGCAACCCCACCAGAAATAGAAGCTCGATTTGTCGCTAGTCGTTTTTAACAAAGAAGATGGAAAAGAAAAGAGGATCAGGAAAGTCTCTGGTTCAACTCAAGAACGGAATTAAAATTCTATATTTTCCCACGAATTTTTACACAAAAAGATCGCCGATTTGCTCATTTCGCTGTCAATCAAAAAGAGGTTCAGCCTCAGACAGATCATCCAATCATCATGCAGAAGCTGCCCACTGCCCCATAGACCCCCAGAGACGCCGAGCGTCCGATGGGCGGGATAAAGACCAGCATCTATCCAATGACTCGTTTCATTTCTCTATTGAACTCTGCGGACGCTCAGCATGCACACTGTTTAAAGCTCTGTGAAGCTGTGAAAGTGAGTGAATGAGAGAGAGAGAGAGTGAGTGAGTGAGAGTGAGAGAGAGTGAGTAAGAGTGAGTGTGAGAATGAGAAAGTGAGAGAGAGTAAGAGTGAGTGAGTGAGAGAGAGTGAGTAAGAGTGAGTGAGTGAGAGAGAGTGAGTAAGAGTGAGTGAGTGAGAGAGAGTGAGAGAGAGAGTGAGAGTAAGAGAGAGAGTGTGAGTAAGTGAGAGAGATTATAAAGCTCTGCAATCCCAAGAGATGAGCACACACACCAGTCCCCTCATCCAACTGATCCTGAGTCACTGCAGCACCACACACACACACACACACTCACACACCACAGACTCAGGATCAGCGCCAAGTCTCAGTCCCGATTCGGACCAACCAAATCACTCAACTACTCAAAGCTCATTATTTAAACCAGTGGGAAACCGAAAGTCAGTCCCAAAGTAAAATGGAATGCTATTTGACCCTAAAGCGGCCGTACACACCGGCAGCCTATCTGAGCCGTGTGACGGACCCCCGACTGAGACACACCCTGACCAGGTACAGACTCAGCGCACATCAGCTGGCCATCGAGACGGGGCGACACCGGCAGACCTGGCTGCCCCGAGAGAAGAGGGTGTGTCAGCGATGTCCCCTGAACAAAACTGAGACAGAGCTGCACTTCCTCACCGAATGCACCAGATACACAGAGATCAGAGAAACATATTACACCAAGTTCACACACATCACCCCCGACTTCACCTCCCTCACCCCCACACAAAAACTGCCCCACCTACTGGGGGAACACAGGGAGAGCTGTGTACTGGCAGCTCTGTATATATACACCTGCCACCAAGAGAGGGACAGAGAGTGACCAAACCAACACACACACACACACACACACACACACACCTCTAATTTAATTGAAATATTTATATATATGTACATCAAAAGCCACTGTATTTGTATATCATGTAAATTCTTTGTAATTTTGTAAATCTGTAATTGTTTTATTTTTATTTTTATATTTTTATATTTTATTTTTATTCTATAATCCAGCTTTGTGCAACACAAATGTATATTTGTCATGCAAATAAAGCTTTTAAATTGAAATTGAAATTGAGAGAGAGAGTGTGAGTGACATATACACACAACAGTATATATTTGATTACATATTTTTAACAATATAGGGGAAGCTGAGCTTCCCTTGCAGTCTTAAAGCAATTTTAAGTATACAGTATCTTAGCTTTTAAAAGCTATCTTGTTTTGCTCTTCCTTTGTATTAATTAAGACGGTGTCACTGAAAGATTCCGAAACTGTTATTAAGTTTAATACTAGGAGTATACTTATAAAACAGTAAATACATCCAAATGTGATCTCAGAGCCTTAAAAAAGCTCTCACACGGTTAAATTCCTAGGTGCAGGCCAGGAATCCAAACTGCAAGACCATGGGGTACACTGATCCCATGTACGAATTTCATTTGATTGTGTATTTTTTTTCAAATTTACATTAGGGAAGAGCTTTTAAATCATCTGGTATATTTCAAGATATTTGGCAGCGAAGTCAAGTTGGGCCAAATACAGCCAGGAGTGAAACCGAATAGTTTGACGCATTATTCATTGCGCCACTGTCCCAAAGCTGCCAGCAAGGTAAAGTTTGGTGAAATATTTGTTTTACTCTAAAAATATTTTAATGCAGAATACAAATAACTAAAAGCTTATGGGACAACATAATTCCTTTTCAATTGCCTTTCATCGATCCGGACTTTGATAAAAGAGCAGTGATTTCCAATGTTTCCAAATTCTTATTTTGCCAGACAGTCACGGGGCCTAAATAATTCAAGCTAGTAAAAGGGAGTTGAACCCACATATGGGTTTACCTTGCTTGTTGTGAAACAACCTTGCTTGTAAACCACAAAAATTCCCACACCAGGAGTTGAATCCAGGCCACCTGGGTGAAAACCAGGAATCCTAACCTCTAGGCCATATGAGACACTGCCAAAGCATGCAGATTTGATCTAATTTAGCTAAAATCGTTTTAAATGTTACAGTTTGGATCAAACAAAAAGGTCACTAAGCCAGCCTGAACTTAAATATAGTCTTTTCACATCTGTAGTTAGACACGATATCCATTACTTCTCTGGCCCATAAATGCACATGATGTTTGTCTTACAGAACTGAATAATCAAAGATTTACATTTACAATCTGTCAATAAAGTACCACAAGTAAACTCTTCTAATAACCATTCAATGACACCACATCACATAACAGACCAATTCAACTAGTATTCTCAGCAACAGAGGTATGTTTTTTTTTTGCTTTGGGTGCGTGTCCCCTTCTCACTTGCTAGGTAAGCCCTCTACCATTTGATCTAACTTCCCTTTTGAACATCCATTTATTATCTTCTGCTTTATCCTACATTAAGGTTGTGTGTGTGGGGAGGGAGGGGGGGTTCCCCATGCCCATCCAGGGGAGAACGTTTCGAGCGCTGGGCAGATACACCCAGGACACGGTGCCAATATATCGCTGGGGACACACTCTCTCACACAGACACAAACACACTCTATATGGGGCAATTTGGTTAACTCAATTGACTTGATCCCTGTTTTTGGACTGTGGGAGGAAGAAACCCACGCAGACCTAGATGGGGATTCAAACCGGGAATCCCTAGTGCTGAGAGGCAAACGTGCTAACCACTAAGTCACCGCGCTGCCCCCTTTCGAACAGTTTAATTTTCCCTTTTGTAGAGGTATCAAAAGATGATCACTATATAATGTTAAACTTTCCTCTTAGTTCGATAGATCTTAAACAAGCACTAAAAGCATATTAATGCAAAGCCAGCCCGGAAGCTAGACAAATAATGATCAGTCTTGGGCGCTGAACACCAGTTGCTGTCATGCAGATTAGCTGAGATGGTTAGAGAGTGGAGTTGATTATGCCATGGTCATAGGTTTGATCCCTGTATCAGCTATCTTTGCAAATATATTTTGGAATTAATGGCAAACAATCTTTCCCAGGGAAATTAAACTGATACCAACAAAAGAACAAACACAATAACTTAAAACAATTTTCAAAACAAAAAAAGAATTGTAATCAATTTCTAAAGTTCAAAAATTTACAGACTTGATATTGTGGCAAAATAATTGTTAACTTCATAATAACTTGTCCAAACTTTGATAAAATATCCTAGTTTTTAATCATTTGTTCTGTTTGAAGTAAAAGGATAATTGTGAAGTATAGTTCTAGTTCTCAGTAAATCTCCTAATGTTTCACCAACTTCTTAGCACTTAAATATATATAATAATATAAATATAAATAACATTGTCTGCAGTTGATGCGAGTTTCAGAGATGCTATACACAACAAAGGAAATAATTGTAGTCAAAGTCATAGCTGATACTGCCTGAAAGAACAGCCCATACATGCAATGCATCAATCCATTCGCCTATTTGAAGTCATTTCAGAGTGCTTTTATTTTAAAATCATAATCTCATTTTAAAGATATATCTTTTGTAGAATACAGGATGGAACCTGAATATCAATTGGACTGGCGGTCCTGCAGGACGCCCCCTAATGGACTCACAAAGTTTCCCAGTTTTTAGTTTTTCCATTTGTTAAATGTCTCTACATGGCTGTCCTACATTGTTGTTGCTTCCTGGCCGCTCAAGGAGGATGAGTCCCCCACTGAGTCTTGGTCCTCCCACGGTTTCTTCCTTGAATAACAACATAAAAGGGAGTTTTTTCTTGGCACTGTTGCTTCAGCTTGCTCTTTGGGGGTTTAAAGTTTTTTTATTCTGTAATCTTGCTGCTTTGTGACAATGTACTTTTGTAAAAAGCGCTCTATAAATAAATAACTTGAACTTGAACTGTTGCAGTGGTGAAGGCCACGGAGTTAGAATTAGCTCCTCTGTGACGTGGAATCACCAGGAAACAATCATCAGTAGAGCAAAGTGAACGAGCTGGAGTGTATTTTGAAAACTTAGAGTGAAGGTAAGAGGGGGAAGATCCAGAAATGGTCCTGTAGGCCAGTTAGTGACTTGTACTGTATTTGAGCAGTTACAGGCTGCGAATAGAGGGAAATGAGTAGTGGAGTGATAGGAGTTCACTTAGGTTGGTTGAATACAAGTCGGGCTGCAGAGAAATAGCACTTACCACAGCAAGAAAAGCAAGAAAAGCAGAAAAGCACCTCATTCCCACTGTGAAATATGGGGGAGGATCAGTGATGCTGTAGGCCCGTTTCTCTTCCAAAGGCCCTGGTAACTTGTTAGTGTGTGTGGCATCATGAATAGTTACATTGGCTGCTGTAATAATCCATCCCTTTATCAATCCATGAGATGTGACCCAGTAATGTACCATCATGCTCTGATCACATGGAATGTAGTTTTCTGTTGCTCTGCCGGGATGTCCCTGAAAACAAAAATTATGTTATGGTCTAGTTCACTGCCTAGCTATTTAACTGTGTTGATATCTAGCTTCTGTTTTGCACAGGAAAACCTTTATTTGTCTCTACCAGTGAAAGGATTTAAGGACATCGGCTGATGAGTTTGCTAATATAAGAGAGTTTTTAGAGAGTGGCACTTCAGTTGACACACATTCATAACTAAACTTAGTCAATTTTCATTTTAATATTTCACCAATTTTTCATTTGATAATTGACCACATTGTTTAATGCACAAAGACCCCAAATGATGTCAATATATATTTAAGGTATATTGTTTTTTAGGTTATATCTTACAAAACTATACCTACTATACTTGAAAACCAACCTGGCCCCAGTTTAGTAACATTGCTGAAGTAACTCAATATTTTAGGACATAAGTTCAGAGGTAGGCTTCTTTGTCCCGCAGGACTGTTTTTAGTACATTTAAATTTGGTCATTTTGCAGACACTTTTATTTAAAGCAACCGATAAGGATCTCAACTTGATGGTCAGAACAAATGGTTCATCCCTAGATCAATGAGGGTTAAGGGTCTTGCTCAAGGACCTACATTGATAACTTTAGTGGACCTGAAATTTGAAACCACAACTTTCATAGCCCAACACCCTAACCACTGAGCTACCACAACCTCCTGTAAACCATTTGAAGCGTTATTAGAGAGGCAACACACCTACACACACTTGCTACTTAAAATGACTTAAAAACATTCATTCAGTCATTCATTATCTACGGCTTTATCCTCTATTAGGGATAATAAAGGCAATCATAAAGGCAACTCAAGTGAATTTTAAGGCAGGGGAAATTATCTTAGAAGCCTAATAAATAATTCTTCATAAATATCACCTGTACTACAATTATTGGCTCCCCTAACAATTCCTAGGGAAAAAATGTTATTGACGTGTTTCTGTCACTTCTACAATATATTGCAAAATTGATCAGAGTATGTAGGAACATTTAATTAGTAATTTACAACTTCCTGTTTCCTTGGGGTATACATATGATATGACACAGGCCATTTCTCTTCAACATGGAAAAGACAAAGGAACATACCATTCAAGTAAGGCAGATGTGTGTTGACCTTAACAAGTCAGGAAATAGCTTCAAGAAGTTTAAAACAATTGGAACAGTGGTAAACCAGCCTGGATGAGGGCACAAGTTTATTTTGCCACCACGCACAGTGAGGAGGATGATAAGAGAAATAAAATGTTCTCCAAAACTCAAGGTTACAGAATTGTAACAAATGGTAGCTTCTTGGGGTCACAAAGTCTCCAATCAACCATCAGGCGCTATCTACATGCCAACAAGCTGTTTGAGAGGCATGCATGAAAAAAAACTTCTCACTCACAATCATAAAGGCAAACGTTTGAAGTTTGCTAAGCAGTACTGGGACTTGATGCTTTGGTCAGATGAAACAAAGATAGAGCTTTTTGGCAAACAAATGCTCTAAGTGGGTCTGGCGTAACACAAGAGCTGAGTACGCAAAAAAGTATGCAGGAGGATCAGTGATGCTGTAGGCCTGTTTCTCTTCCAAAGGCCCTGGGTAACTTGTTATTGTGTGTGGCATCATGAATGCTTTGAAATACCAGGACATTTAAAAACAAAATCTGGTGGCTTCTGCCTGAAAGCTGGGTCTTTCAGCAAGACAATGACCCTAAACATATGGCCAAATCTACACAGAAATGGTTCATCACACACAGAATCAAGATCTTCCCATGGCCATCTTAGTCCCCAGACCTTAACCACATTGAAAACCTGTGAGGTGAGCTAAAGAGGAGAGTGCAGAGGAGAGGACCCAGGTCACTGGATAAGATTGTGCAAAGAGGAATGGTCGTAGATCCCTCTTTCTGTATTCTCCCATCTTGTAAAATATAGAAGTTTAGGTGCTGTTTTGTTGGCAAAAGGGGATTGTACAAAGTATTATCAGGGGTGCTAATAATTGTGGCACATATGATTTGATGTTTTTCCTACTGAATAAATGCACTTGAGTTAAAGGTTGGATTTTACTCCACGATTTTGTCCATCGTGGTCCTATATTATTTTGTAAAAAACTCAACTTATTAAAAGTTAAAGAACACGTCTTAACTAGGGGTGCCAATAACTATGGAGGGCACTGTATTTACAAATTTTTTTTTTAAATTAAAAAGAGGCATTGTAAACTTCATCTGCAAAGCCTCTTCAGTTCAGGTGTTGTAGTAGCAGTCACCTTTTTGTCCAAAGCTGGTGTGTCATGCTACAGGTGATATCGTAACAGAAGGATATGTCTCACCTGCAAATCTGCAGAAGAACAAACACACCTTTCAGCAGCTTTAAAAAGTAGAAATGTTGGAAATAAGATATATAAGAAACTTATCATGAGAAAACAATGAGATTAAAAACACAAAAAAGGAACCTTATTGGAAACATTTCTGCTGGAAAAGACTTGGGGCAAAAATAAATGCAACACTTAACAAAAATATACAGTTGGTCCCCGCCACTAAAAACAAAAAGGCTACCAAAAATAAATGAATAAAACAAAAATAACTGATAGGTTTCTTTTTTTGGATAAAGCTTTTCTAGTGTTTTTTTTAGTAGTGAAAACAGGCTGTCATAGAAATAAATACTTTACACTGAAAAGCTTGTGGAAACAATGACAGTCAAATTATCAGTTGAAACTGGTAGAACTAAGTGAGAATTTAAAAGTCTGGTTTGTGTGCAGGACTGAAAGACATGTCTGTAACAAGGTTTGATTTTGAACACAGCAGTTGTGTGGTGAGCCTAACAGAGATTCTAACTGGCCACAATTAGCCCATGAACCGCCTGTTGAAATAGAATCAAACCTGATGTAAAGTTGCTTTGTATTAAAGAAGTAATAAATTATATATTTTATATATAATTTGCTTTGGCCATGCAGTAAGCAGTGCAGGGGTGTCCAAACTTTTTGCAAAATTGGCCAAATTTGATGAAGTAAAGATGCCAAGGGGCCATTAGTTCCTTTTTATATTTTTTCAACACAAACGTTAAGCACTGTTATGAAGCTGTTTTCATTTTCACAATTACCTTAATTTTATTAATGTAAAAGAATATCAGCAAATCAGTTGTGTAAAACTCTAAAGACACAATTCTTCTAATCTGAAAAGTCAGATAACATTGAACAAACTGTGTAGAATACCTTAAATTTAAGGTATTTCATATAAGTTTAAGGTCAAGCATCTCTTCTGTCACGTTCATGTTGTCGTCAGCATCTCTTTAAAAAATTTGTTCGGGACAGATGCGTTTTCATTGCAGGCTAATGATAAAAAGTCAAAAGCCACTCCTCTGCTGCCCCCTAGCGGGCTCTGATTATTTAACCCTATATCCAAAATTCTGCCAGAGGCACTGAAGCAGACTCAGATAGATATTAGATTGGTGCTGCCATCGTGTGGCAAAAAGCGGAATACAATTTTAAACGATTTATTTATTTATTTATTCTGACAGCGCTAGCGAGCCATAAATAACACATTATAATTTAGATATAATTTGGACGTCTGGAATCTGAATGTAATTGACCCACGGACATGAGCCCTGAAGTCTAATTAATTGAATTAAAACAAAGCCTTTAGACAAAACTTCCCAGGATTTAATTTAATAAAACAAGTTACTGCGATTTACAAACTTGGTCTTAAAATAAATATCTGATTAATAGACAGTAATGGTATAGGCTACATCAACATAGCTTTTAGCAAAATATCTTTAAACATATACTACAAAAAGCTAATGGAAAACAATTTGAAATACTAAGCAAAATAAGCAAGAAAGATTTGTTTAAGATTACTGTGAGGAAACAGAACTATGCTGAATGAATTCCTCTATTCTTTTTTTTAGATTGCTTTGGTCAAAATTGGTTCCATCTTCTTTCCATGTCTGCAGATACAGGGGCAGCTCACTATAATAAAAACACATATTAAATTATTATTCATCATCAACACTGTCATAGTATTAAAGTATTGCAGGTTTAAGTATCTCCAAAAAGCACAAGTGGCAGATTCAGTAACATACTCTGAGGTAGAAGACTCCACGAAATCATGACTGTGTCCATAAAGCCACTGCTTTCTTCTCTCTGCCCATTCTCCACATAACCTCCACTAACCACATCCTGGTATTTTGGCAGCCTAGGTAGATGTAAATGTAAAATACGCTGTTTGTGATAAACAATTTTGGGGTTCTTGTTTGGACAAAAGTTTTACAGTTGCTCCTCTACCTCAAGGTCATGGATGATTTTTAGCACTGCAGTGCCATTTACAGGATGGTGATGTACATTTGAAATATTTTAATATTTTTTATACATATTTAAAATACGTATATATTTTATATACATCATTCATTCATTATCTCCCGCTTATCCTTTATTAGGGTCGCGGTGGGGTTCCCCATGCCCATCCAGAGGAGAACGTCTCGGGCGCTGGGCACACACTCACTCACACAGACACACTCTATAGGGGGATATTTTGAGAATTCAATTAACTTGTTCCATGTTTTCGGACTGTGGGAGGAAACCGGAGAACCCACGCAGACACGGGGAGAACATGGAAACTCCACCCAGATGGGGATTCGAACTGGGAATCCCTAGCGCCGAGAGGCGAACCTGCTAACCACTAAGCCACCGTGCCGCCCTATTTTATATATATGTAGAAAATTTTTTTTATATATATTCATTCATTCATTATCTCCCGCTTATCCTCTATTAGGGTAGCGGGGGGTTCCCCATGCCCATCCAGGGGAGAACGTCTCTGGCGCTGGGCAGATAGACCCAGGACAGGGCGCCAATCCATCGCTGGGCACACATTCACTCACAGACACACTCTATAGGGGGCAATTTTGAGAATTCAATTCACTTGATCCATGTTTTTGGACTGTGGGAGGAAACCAGAGAACCCGGAGGAAACCCACGCAGACACGGGGAGAACATGGAAACTCCACCCAGATTGGGATTTGAACCGGGAATCCCTAGTGCTGAGAGGCGAACGTGCTAACCACTAAGCCACCGTGCCGCCCATATATATATATATATATATATATATATATATAGTCATGGGCAAAAGTTTTGAGAAAGATACAAATATTAATTTTTACAAAGTCTACTGCTTCAGTTTTTATAATGGCAATTTGCATATACTCCAGAATGTTATAAAGAGTGATCAGCTTAACAGCAATTAATTGCAAAGTCAATATTTGCCTAGAAAGTGAAATTTATCCCCCAAAACACATTTCAACTTCATTGCAGCCCTGCCTTAAAAGGACCAGCTAACAGGAAACTTTAAAAGGAGGCTGTTGCTTGGCATCATTGTTTCTCTTTTGTTAACCATGGTTATCTCTAAAGAAACACGTGCAGTCATCATTGCACTGCACAAAAATGGCCTAACAGGGAAGAGTATCGCAGCTAGAAAGATTGCACCTCAGTTAACAATCTATCTCATCATTAAGAACTTCAAGTAGAGAGGTTCCATTGTTGCCAAAAAGGCTCCAGGGCGCCCAAGAAAGACCAGCAAGCGCCAGGACCGTCTCTTAAAAGTGTTTTAGCTGCGGGATCAGGCTACCAGCAGTGCAGAGCTTGCTCAGGAATGGCAGCAGGCAGGTGTGAGTGCACTATGAGGCGGAGACTCTTGGAGCAAGGCCTGGTCTCAAGGAGGGCAGCAAAGAAGCCAGTTCTCTCCAGAAAAAACATCAGGGACAGACTGATATTCTGCAAAAGGTACAGGAAGTGGACTGCTGAGGACTGGGGTAAAGTCTATTTTCTCTGATGAATCCCCATTCCGATTGTTTGGGACATCTGGAAAACAGCTTATTCGGAGAAGACGAGGTGAGCGTGACCACCAGTCTTGTCTCATGCCAACTGTAAAACATCCTAAAACTATTCATGTGTGGGGTTGCTTCTCAGCCAAGGGAATCCACTCTCACAGTCTTGCCTAAAAACACAGCCATGAATAAAGAATGGTACCAGAATGTCCTCCAAGAGCAACTTATTCGTTAAGCAGTTTTTTGATCAACAATGCCTTTTCCAGCATGATGGAGCACCTTGCCATAAAGTAAAGGTGATAACTACATGGCTCAGGGAACAAAACAGATTTTCGGTCCATGGCCTGGAAACTCTTAATCCCATTGATCTTAATCCCATTAAGAACTTGTGGTCCATCATCAAGAGACGGGTGGACAAACAAAAACCTACACATTTTGACAAAATGCAAGCATTGATTGTGCAAGAATGGACTGCTATCAGTCAGCATTTGGTCCAGAAGTTGATTGAGAGCATGCCAGGGAGAATCGCAGAGGTCCTGAAGAAGAAGGATCAACACTGCAAATATTGACTTGCTGCATTAACTCATTCTAACTCTCAATAAAAGCTTTTGGTACTCATAATATGATAGCAATTATATTTCTGTATGTGATAAAAATAAAAAAAATCTGACAAACACACATAAAAACCAGAGGGCAGCAGATCATGTGAAAATATAATATTTGTCATTTTCAAAATGGGAACATTTAAATAACACATCCTAGATCTGAATGAATGAAATATTCTCATTGAACACTTTGTTCTGTACAAAGTTGAATGTGTTGACAACAAAAATCACACAAAAATCAATGAAAAACAAATTTATTAACCAATGGAGGCCTGGATTTGGAGTCACACACAAATTAAAGTGAAAAAAAAAACACACTACAGGCTGATCCAACTTTGATGTAATGTCCTTAAAACAAGTCAAAATGAGACTACGTATTGTGTGTGGCCTCCATGTGCCTTGTTGACCTCCCTAAAATGCCTGGGCATGCTCCTGATGAAGTGGTGGATGGTCTCCTGAGGTGTCTGCTCCCAGACCTGGATTAAAGCATCTGCCAACTCCTGGACAGTCTGTGGTGCAACGTGACTTTGGTGGATGGAGCGAGACAATGTCCCAGATGTGCTCAATTGGATTCAGGTCTGGGGAACAGGCGGGCCAGTCCAGAGCTTTAATGCCTTCAGCTTGCAGGAACTGCTGACAGACTCCAGCCACATGAGGTGGCGTTTAATTAATCCCCTGTAGATGTAGATCTCAGGCTTGGCTGTTTTGAGGGGGTAACCTGTGATCAGTGTATGCTGGTGTTTCACCGCTTCCCCCACCTCATCGTTAATGGGGGGGTGTGGCGCTGAAATGATGCTGTTCCAGGGCGCCATCTCAACTATGTAGAGTCTGCAGTATCTGCCTCTTTTAGTTATGCCGCTCGAGTCAGTGATGCCGGAGTCACATGCTGCACGGTGTCAATAAATTACTTATTAATTAAATGCTGTGCTTTATTATTAGCTCTAACTGCCTTCCTTGTCTGTTTCTTTTGAGGTGTGACCGGCTTCCTGGAGATCTTCATTCATGGCTCTGCTGACGAATACTGGATGGAACCTGAATATTAATTAGACTGGCGGTCCTGCAGGACACACTTAATGGAGTCACAGTTTTCCAGTTTTTCCATTTGTTTAATATCTGTACATAGCTGTCCTACATTGTTGTTGCTGCCTGGCCTTGAGCGGCCAGGCAGCAACATGATGAGTCCCCCACTGAGTCTTGGTCCTCCCAAGGTTTCTTCCTTGAATAACATAAAAGGGAGTTTTTTCTTGCCACTGTCGTACGGCTTGCTCTTCAGGGGTTTAAAGGCTTTTCATTCTGTAAACTTGCTGCTTTCTGACAATGTACTGTTGTAAAAAGCACTATATAAATAAATAACTTGAAATTGCGGTCTAGCATTGTCCTGCATTAGGAGGAACCAGCATATGGCCTCACAAGGGGTCTGAAGATCTCATCTCGGTATCTAATGGCGGTCAAGCTACCTGTGGCGAGCACATGGAGGGCTATGCGGCACTCCAAAGAAATGCCACCCCACACCATTATTGACCCACTGCAAAACCGGTCATGCTGAAGGATGTTGCAGGCAGCAGATTGCTCTCCACGGCTTCTCCAGACTGATGTGCTCAGTGTGAACCTGCTTTCACCTGTGAAGAGTACAGGGCGCCAGTGGTAAATTTGCCAATCCTGGTGTTCTCTGGCAAATGCCAAGCATCCTGCATGGTATTGGGCTGTGAGCATAACCCCCATCTGTGGACGTTGGACCCTCATACCATCCTCATGGAGTCGGTTTCTAACCGTTTGTGCAGACACATGCACATTTGTGGCCTGCTGGAGGTCATTTTGCAGGGCTCTGGCAGTGCTCCTCCTGTTCCTTCTTTTATTTTGATCTATGTAAAAACAAACTTGCTGCCAAAAAGAGATGCCAAGCATCCAGCTCTGACAAAAGCACAAGAGCAACGAAAACTGAATGTTTTTTTTCAGCCAGTTCATAGTTGAATACGTTACTCTCTATAAAATATATATATTTTTTTCCTTTTAGTTATTTTAAGTTCAAACGTAGTTATTGTGGAATAATATTCCTGTCTGTTTTTTTTCCTATTCATGTTCATTTACATTTAGTGTGTTTAATAAATGTTTATCCGGTTCAGCCTGCAACCCAAAGTGTTCTTTGAGTTTTGGCCCCCGGTGCAATTGAGCTAAACATGATTTTTACTAAACATTTACTAAACAAACAACATCGTAATTTCTTTCCTGGTCCCTCTACTTTCTAATAATTATTACTGTTTTGCACACCACTTGCATATCATCTACAGAACAGCATGAAATTCTTGACCGAACTGGAGACAAACTTTACTTCACCAAATTTGTGATGAGACTTAAAATCTAGATGTTTTCTAGGACTTGCTGGATTATTACAAAAATATTGTAAATATGTTTTTATTCAAATTTATGCAACAAAACTATGTTTGACCTAAAGCCAACAAACTACTTGCTTATAATTTTCCATCTATGGTCCTTAGGCAGGTTATAACACACAAAATACACCAACCATAAACATCACACATGACACAACAACTAAGTTAATATCTTAATATGAAAGCCATCTCTTAAGTTTATATTGAAAGATTATGTAAATTGTACATATTTTATAGATTCAAAAATGTGCCTGTTTTATCAACTTGATCTGGATTAAACATGATGAATTGACATGATTCCAAGACAATTAAGGAAAATCATATGCACTGGAATGTCTACAATTTGTAATGCAAAGAAGGCACTTAATACTTCTGAGACAATATCAGTTTTAAAAATAATCTGATATTTAATGCAATCTATCATTGCATGCACAAAAACAATTTTAAAAGGACATACCTTTGATGTTAAGTTATTAATAACTTCTGTTACGCAGTTGAGCATGCATTCATTCATAGCAGAAGATGAACTAGAATGGTCACGCCAGTATTCCAATACCTTTTCTTTCTTTTTATAGAGAAAAGAAATGCCAGGGTTACTTAAACAAATTTCCATTTCAATTGCAAGTCAGCATTTAGTAATAATGTACAAAAAACATTAGCACTGCTTATTCTATTTAACTTGATTATTTTGAATTGCATTAAGATTCACTATTATCAATTACATTTCTGTCATGGTGTGCAGCAGGATAAAAATTAAAAATATTTTACAAATGCTAAACTTGATAAAGAAAAAAATGGACACAACAAATTGAGAGAAAAATATTGGTTTGGTTATTAATTGAGGACAGACCCCTTTTAGGATGTTTCACAAACTGCACCACGCTGGGGAGAACATGGAAACGCCACCCAGATTCGAACCGGGAATCCCTAGCGCTGAGAGGCGAACGTGCTAACCACTAAGCCACCGTGCCTATATATATATATATATATATATATATATATATATATATATATATATATATATATATATATATATCCCCCCCCCCCCCCCCCCCCCCCCCCCCCCCCCCCCCCCCCCCCCCCCCCCCCCCCCCCCCCCCCCCCCCCCCCCCCCCCCCCCCCCCCCCCCCCCCCCCCATGTGTAAGCATTTTTTACAAAGAATAAATTACAACATTTATGTACAATTTTGTAGACCAATAACTGTTTATTTTAATAATGAGAATACTCTAGTTGCTATATTTTAATGTGGCATGCTAAGTAAAATTAAAAATATATTGTGGCGACCATCAAATGGGTTTGGTGTGGTGCCAGTTCCAAGCATGACTTGCGGCTGCACTTAGCCCTAATGTTTATATGTGATTTGTTAATAGGTTTTTAGGTCAATAGGTTATATGTGATTTGTTAATAGGTGTGAGTTTACTAAGTCCAGGTTGCAGTGTTACAGTATGTGTGTTTGTAACATTTGGTGGGAAATCACCAGTTTGGGGAAATCTTTGATGATGTTTCTGCCTAAGTAACCATGTAAGACAAGTGTTTACACCATGGTGGTATGTTATGTTCACTGGAGGTGTAATAAAATGAGCATTTTTTTGTGAAAATGGCAACCTGTTATTAAGTGTCTTCTATTTTTGTTTAACATTCTTGAAAGATTTAAGGATTTATGTTTGCATACTGTCCACAACTAAGAGACCAACAAAAGATAAATAAAAGTTTAAAAGGTATATTACAGCAAACAAATATAGTCTTTCAGGGCACTTGTACATGTTACATATCACAAATAGTACCAGATAATAATTCAAAAGTACAGCTGACCCCTATAAACAGAAACATACAACAGAAGGCATGCTGCTCTTACAGATGAACCTGTGTGAAGACGTTTTCCTCAGAAAATGTGGGCACCCTTCAGAAAATAAAACAAGAAAAGACGGGGTGCATACAGATTTGGACCAGCAGCTGCATTAATTAATAATTGCTCCTCTAACAAAGCGCCAACCTGCGGGGAATGTTGGATCACTGGAAGCATTCCTTGCGCACGTCATTGCTCAGAGCGAGCTCTCATGGCTCATGGTGCTGTGCCGCATATGGTGCAGTTCATTATTTTGGTGTGTTGAATATTTTTCAAGTGTAAATCCATCCATCCATTCATTATCTTCCGCTTTATTCTATATTAGGATTGGGGGGGGTTCCCATGCCCATCCAAGGGAGAACGTTTTGGGCACTGGGTGGATACACCCAGGACAGGGCGCCAATCTATCACACTCTATATGGGGCAATTTTGAGAACTCAATTGACTTGATCCATGTTTTCGGTACTGTGGGAAGAAACCTGAGGAAACCCACGCAGACACGGGGAAAACATGGAAACTCCACCCAGCTGGGGACTCGAACCAGGAATTCTTAGCGCTGAGAGGCAAACGTGCTAACCACTAAGCCACCGTGCTGCCCCAAGTGTGAATCATTTATTTATTTGTTTCTAAAAAAAATGTTGTATACATTTTAAGCAAAATTTAGAAAGTGAAAATAGACCTATTTACAGGGTATTTTTTTAATCAATTATATTTTGTTACTGTCACACCCCCTACCGCTGACGTCCCATGGGCAGGTGCCGCTGTGCGTGGGGCGTTACCGGATTATTGAAGGGGCACGCTCATTGTCCCGTTCCGGGGCTCCACCTTCCTTGGGAATTATTTAAGACATGGGATATCGCGGGACATGCGTGTCGGAATGTCGTAGGTTAGGTGTTAGACCGGGTTGTTGTTAGGAGCTAATTGCCCCCTGTTAACACTACTCTGTGTATTTCATCCCAGTGACCGGGCCATCTTCTCCAGCGCCCAGATTTTTATTTACACCAGGGCACCTGCACCAGGGCTGATGGTTCCCTAACTCATGGACTCCGCCCCGTCCCTTTGTTTGTTACTCTGCCGTGCTTTGTGTTCTGGCGGGAGCGCTGCACGCCACTCGGGACTGCAGCACGGATACCGCAGCATCGTCAAGGTGTTTTTGTTTTTCAAGCTCCTGTGGTGCATAGGAGGCTGTTACTTTAGTTAATAAACTGGTGCTTACACCAAACTCGACCCGTCTCGCCTCCATCCTTTGCCGGCATGACAGATTCCGACACCAATAATGCAGGGGCCAGTTATCCAGAGGATCCGCGCCTGGCCATTCGGGAGCAGGGCAGGTTCTTGGGTGAATTACGCCACAACCTCGGAGAGATTACCACGGCGCTTAGGAACCTGGCAGAGCACCAAAGGAATCTGGAGGAAAAGCTCGCACATCTGCGTGCTGCGACGGCCAGCGTGCCCTCCCCGGAGGTGGTCATCCCGACTCACCCACTACCCTACGGACATCCTGGCTCATGTCACCTCCAGAGCGTTACAATGGGCACCCCGATTCCTGTGGGACCTTCCTGCTCCAGTGCGATCTGTTCTTCGCGAGCCAGCGGCACTTCACGGATCAACAGCGGATCGCCTTCATTCTCGCGCACCACGAGGAAAGGCGGGGGAGTGGGGTGAGTCGCTGTGGAATGTGGGCTCACGAGAGACTACGGATTACCACGCTTTCCGTGAGATCTTCCGCTTCACATTCCACCACCCACACCAGGGACGCTCCGTGGGGTCTCTGCTGATGAGGCTGCGCCAGGGCGCACGGTCCACAGCGGAGGCAGGCAGGCGGTTTCGTACACGGGCACTCGTGCACTCTGGCGCGGAGCGGAACTTTTTGGACCTCGGCACCGCACGCCGGTGGGGGATTCGACTATCGCCGCTTGTGGAGCCGTAACAAGTCTGCGGGGTGGATGGGTCTCCGGCTCATCCTGGAAGCGTTACAGGGAGTACTGAGACAGTCACTCTGAAAATGAATGAATTACACACCGAAGAACTGTCATTTTTTCTCATCACTTCCCCCACGGCAGTTATTATTTTAGGTTTACCCTGACTGCAGAGGCACGACCCCGTTATCTCCTGGTCTGGCAAACAGATTTTGCAGTGGTCCTCATTTTGTTACTCTGCGTGCATCAGTCCCTCGGGAGGCAGGGTTCCCTCGGTGGCACGGAAGGTTCTTCCTGCGGGGGTTCTGCGTGTTATGCCGATCTGGGGGAGGTGTTCAGCGTTGGTCAAGCCTCGTGGGTACCCCCGCATTGCGATTATGACTGCGCCATCGAGTTGGTTGAAGACGCCAAATTACCTCTGGTCAGTCCGTATCCGCTCACCGCCGCGGAGACCAGGGCCATGCGGGAGTATATCGCTGACTCCCTCACACGGGGTATCATTCGGCCCTCTACCTCTCCCGCTGCCTTGGGGTTCTTCTTTATCCCGAAGAAGAATTCCGAGCTCCGCCCGTGCATTGATTACCGGGGCCTTAACCAGGTTACATGAAAATATGCGTACCCCATCCCTCTCATCCCTTCTGCATTGGAACGTTTAAGTCGGGCCGCCATCTTAACTAAATTGGATCTCCGCAACGCGTACAATTTGGTTCGCATCAGGGAGGGGGACGAGTGGAAAACGGCCTTCGTCACCACCACGAGCATTATAAATACTTGGTGTAAATACCCTGGTGTACTCCACGAATATTCACGAACACCATACTCAGGTACGCACCGTTTTGCGCCACCTTCTACAGCACCAGCTGTACGTGAGGGCGGAGAAATGCGAGTTCGTCCGCACTCGGATGGAGTTACTGGGGTACACCATTTAATGCGCAGGGTTGCAGATGGAGGGCGGTAAGGTACGTGCTATCCAGGAGTGGCCTGTGCCCTCCACTACACGCGAGGTACAGCGGTTTTTGGGTTTCACAAACTTTTATAGGAAATTTATCCGCGCCTTTAGTTCCGTGGTCGCACCTATCACGGCGCTATTAAAAGGCAAGCCTAAACGGTTAGTCTGGACTGAGGAGGCAGAGAGCGCTATCAGTGAATTGAAGCAGCGTTTCTCCTCTGCCCCACTGCTGGCACTCCCTGACCCAGACAAACAGTTCATGGTGGAGGTGGACGCTTCTCTAGTAGGGCAGGGGCCGTCCTTTCACAGCAGTCCGGAAACCCGGTCCGAGTCCGTCCCATAGCCTTTTTCTCTTGTAAGTTCTCCCCGGCGGAACGTAACTACTCTATCGGAGACCGCGAACTCCTGGCAGTCAAGCTCGCATTTGAGGAGTGGCGCCACTGGCTTATGGGTGCTAACGTGCCATTCGTGGTGATCACTGACCACAAGAACCTCCAGTACTTGAAGAATGCACGGAGGCTCAACGCGCATCATGCGCGCTGGTCATTTTTTTTTTTTTAATAGTTTCAATTTCACCTTTTCGTATTGTCCAAGTAAGGTCAACGGGGTAGCAGATGCATTGTCCCGCATTCATGACATGCGAGACCGGGATCCAGAGCTTAACACTCCCATCCTGCCCACTCGCTGTTTCGTTTGGGCCCATCATTGGGACTTCGATGCCGAGGTGCGTCAGAGCCTGGGGGACTCGCCTCTGCCGCCTCAATGTCCGAGCGATCGCCTTTTACATCCCAGATTAGTTTCGCAGTCAGCTTATTACGTGGGCACACACATCACTATGCAGTGGTCACCCGGGTGAGGCAAACATGGCAGAGATTATCCGCAGGAAGTACTGGTGAGAATCACTATCTAAAGACATGCATGAGTTCGTGCACTCCTGCTCATTGTGCGCCGTTTGTAAAACACCCAGAACGCTGCCAGCTGGCAAATTGGTACCCCTGCCGGTGCCCGCACGGCCTTGGTCTCACATCGCTATAGATTTCGTGACGGACCTTCCTGTGTCCGCGGGTTTTAACACCATTTTAACCATCTGTGACCGGTTCTCGCGTGCCTTAAAGTGCCTACCCCTTAAGGGTCTCCCGTCTGCTTTCCAAACCGCCAAACTCCTCTTCCACCATGTGTTCGCGCAGTTCGGGATTCCGGAGGACATCCTTTCAGATCGCGGCTCCCAGTTCAACTCAGCCGTATGGCGAGCATTCTGTGAAAAGTTGGGAACATCGGCCAACATCGGGTTATGCGAGAGATCTCATCAGGAACTGAACAAGTTCTTACGCCTGTTTGCGTGTTAGAACTGACCGATTGGCCTCGGTTCCTGCCCTGGGCGAGCATTGCCCAGAATTCCATGCGTCTCTCAGCGACGGGGCTCACGCCCTTCCAGTGCGTGCTGGGCTACCAACCTCCATTCGCGTTGTGGGACCCAGAACCCTCGGAGGCACCCGCAGTGGATGACTGGTTTCGCAGGAGCGAGGCGGTCTGGCAGCAGGTGCATCAGAGGATCCATCGGTCCATACGCCGATAAGGCCGACCGTCACCGCGCACCCGCACATCAAGTAGGCGATCGAGTATGGCTCAGCACATGCAATCTGCACCCGTAAACTTCTTCCTCGGTACACTGGTCCGTATCGCATAGTGAAGCGCATTAACGATCTTTAAACTGGCACTTCCCCGCAGATGGAGGATTCACCCCAATTTCCACTCGTCTTTACTCAAACCGTACGTGGCGGAGCCGTTGGAGTTGGGGTGGGCAGAGGTTAGCAACTCCGCACCTGAGTGCAAGGATCTGCCTCCTATATATAGGGTAGCCTCGCTTTTGGACTCTCGTAGACGGGGTAGGCAGCTACAGTACCTGGTTGACTGGGAGGGGTTTGGTCCTGAGGAGCTTGGTCCTGAAGTTGAGTGGCAGCTAAGGACATTTTGGACCCCTCGCTCATCACAGAGTTTCATGCGTGCTTCCCGGACCGCCCTGCTCGCAGACCCAGGGGTCGTCCTCGCCGCCGGGGTAAGTTGAGTTCCACCACATCCTCCATCTCTGGGAGAGCCCATAAGGGGGAGGGTAGTGTCACACCCCCTACCGCTGACGTCCCACGGGCAGGTGCCGCTGTGCGTGGGGCGACACCGGATTATTAAAGGGGCACGCTCATTGTCCCCTCCCGGGGCTCCACCTCCCTTGGGGATTATTTAAGACGCGGGATATCGCGGGACACGCGTGTTGGAACGTCGTAGGTTAGGTGTTAGACCGGGTTGTTGTTGGGAGCTAATTGCCCCCCCTGTTAACACTACTCTGTGTTTTCCATCCCAGCGACCGGGCCATCTTCTCCAGCGCCTGGATTTTTATTTACACCAGGGCACCTGCAACAGGGCTGATGGTTCCCAGACTCGCCACGTCCCTTTGTTTGTTACTCTGCCGCGCTTTGTGTTCTGGCGGGAGCGCTGCACGCCACTCGGGACTGCAGCACGTATCCCACAGCATCGTCAAGGTGATTTTGTTTTTCAAGCTCCTGTGGTGCATAGAAGGCTGTTAGTTAATAAACTGGTGCTTACTCCGAACTCGACCTGTCTAGCCTCCATCCTTCGCCGGCATGACAGTTACACTTGTTAAATAAATTTTGGTTTGTACTCAAGCCATCGAGTTAATAAAAGTTCTTTTACTGCATCAGTCTCTTTTGATTTCTTAAATTTAAGAAAGTAAAATGAATATTACAGTAACATACTAAAATATGAGATAAGAGAATGCATATTCAATTGGTAGGGACCATACATAACTTTCTAATAATCTTCAGGATTTACTTGTTTGGGTCATAATTCTACAGAACATACCAGGGTTAACACAATTTTAAGCAACACTGCATATAAAACCCCAAGTTCTTATTCTAACAACACTTTGATGCACACACAATAATTAAACAATACTTACATACAGGCCCCTGTTATTCTGCCATTTACGCAGCTGTGTCAGAAGTTCATGAGGCTTTAAATTCAGATTTAAAAGGAGGTGAACATCTCCAACTTCTGGATAAATTATATCTAAAAGTGTAGCTGCAAACAATTTCCGTGTTTTTATCAGCTCTGAATTTTTTTTATCATTTCAGAAATATCACTGCAAGAAATAAATATAATATTATTTTTCTCCTAAAAAATTGTAAAATATTATCCATGCATAAAAATAAAACATTTATTCAGTTACGTATTTATAAGATTTAGAAGTTTCAGTGTTGTACATGTGATTTGAGTCGCCGTACCGTTGCAGTGATTTGAAATTGAGATTTTCCCAAATATTGGGCAGCTGCTGATTAGATTTTGCAGGTTCCACAGCATATAACAGAGCCAAAAAAACATACAACTGCCTTTGGTGATTTGTTGCAAGCCTTAATAAATTACTTATTTATTAAATGCCGTGCTTTATTATTAGCTCTAACTGCCTTCCCTGTCTGTTTCTTTTGAGGTGTGACAGGCTTCCTGGAGATCTTCATCCATGGCTCTGCTGACAAACACTGATGAATCCTGAATATTAATTGGACTGGCGGTCCTGCAGGACGCCCCCTTAATGGACTCACATATAGTTTTCCAGTTTTTAGTTTTTACATTTGTTAAATGTCTCTACATGGCTGTCCTACATTGTTGTTGCTGCCTGGCCGCTCAAGGAGGATGAGTCCCCCACTGAGTCTTGGTCCTCCCAAGGTTTCTTCCTTGAATAACAACATAAAAGGGAGTTTTTTCTTGCCCCCCCCCCCCCCCCCCCCCCCCCCCCCCCCCCCCCCCCCCCCCCCCCCCCCCCCCCCCCCCCCCCCCCCCCCCCCCCCCCCCCCCCCCCCCCCCCCCCCCGACTTAATAATGAGGTCTCTCACATTTTTTTAAATTTGACTAAAAAAACTAAATAAAATTACTATATCATTTTAGGTGATTATCCAGTGCTGTGTTTTAATTGGAAATCTGTCTGCAGTTTTTATGACAAATTTTACACTACAGTAAACTACTACTGTATATAATGTCAATACAAGTGGATTTAAAACTGCTGTAAAATTTGGTCCAGTATTTTCTCTTGACTTCAATTAATGTCTAAACATTAATTTTAGTTTAGTTTGTTGTATCATTCCTCATAAAAAAATGTGATAAAGTGTAAATCAGGGCTGTTTAATAAAGCTAATAACAAAATAATGTATATGTATATGTACAAATCACCCAACGGATGCCATAAATACACAAATGAGGGACAGGTGCCCCAGGCACCTGTGACACCTGGTATGTCGTATTGCATTTATAAAACATTTATAAAAAACACTACAATAAAAAAAGCAAGGCTTAATTCATATATGTCTTTATTAAAACAAAATCATTAATAAACTGGTCTTCTAGATTATTTTAAATTCTGTATTTTGTAAAGTATGTTTAAAAATGAGTATTTTATTATTATTTGTACTTACCACAGTGAAAGGGGAAGAATTAGAGCTGCATATACATGCCCTCTCCACACTTGCTTTGAAACATTTAGCGGTGGATGGCAGCTCTGACAAATCTGCATTAGTGGTGTCCATTAGGTGTATCAACATTATCTTAATAAATTCTTGTCTTATGTTCATTAGGTTTAAGGTTGACCTGCTATACCATCTTGAATGTTCCAAATAAATATCATCAAACTGGTGGAAAACTAAATCAAGACAAAAAAAAACATTTTTTTAAAAGACTTGCTTAAATTTACTAAATGTACATTCTTAACAAAAGACATTTTGTTGTTTAATAATACAATACACACAGTGCCAACCAGAAGATCACCACTAAAAACATTTATATTTTATAAGGTTTTCACTTTATATGTGGTGATAATATTCCAAATATCAGTTTGTGATGTTACTGTAAGCTGTCTTCAAAACATTCTACACTTCACTGCACACTTCATTTCACTTTTAATAAACTCCATAATCTTCTTCATCTTCATCACATCCAAAGAAAATCACGGGATCTTCATCTTTGCTAATTCCAGCTTCCTTTCCTGTCTTTCAGTCAAAGCCAATGTAAATATTCATTCTTACAATATTAATATTGTGAAAAAAAATTAATTAAGCTATTAAGCTTTAATTATTAAATTAAAAAAATTAATAATAGAATGGGAAAAAAAATATTAAATTGCTTAATTTAACACTTAAATTAAGTAATTAGGGGGTCCAAAATCAGAGACTGTACACTAATGCCCACAAGATGTGAAATAAAGATAAGTCAACTGCCTTAAAAATGGTAAACATACCTGTTTCTGTTGCTTAAACATTTCTAAACAATTTTCTGTATTGGTAGATATTTCCTTCATATCGTAGGGATTCAATGTGTTGTTCATGATTCATGAGATGATATTTGTACTGCAAAACATCAGCATGTTCTCTTGTCATTGGGAGGTCAATGGTGAACAGTCGATTCGCTTTATTTTCTCTACAAATACAAAAAGAATTCACTTATACAAATTTAGATTATTAGATTTGTAGTTATCAAATGCAATAAAAAACCTAAAAATTAGGTTTGCTAGATGTGACTAAAAAAACAGAATTTTATGAAATCTATTATGTCACTGTATTTTAATAGACTAAAAAACTTGCCAGTAGTACTTTAGGTGATTCTTTGAATAAGTTAGCCATTAAAAAGAAAAATCTAATTAAATCTAATTAAAGATTTAATTGATATGAGCATATTAAGTGTATATTAGAAAACAAAACATTTCAAATTTAACTAATATGCATGAACATGATAAAAATAGAAACCCAAATACCAAAAACTACTCATAAAAGATGTTACTTCAGCTCCCTCTATAAGTTTTCTAATGGATTAAGGTTTGGAGACTGGCTAGGCCTCTCCTTCACCTTAATGTGTTGCTTTTTGAGCCACTCCTTTACTGCCTTGGCTATTTCTTTATTTCGTAACTGTATATTATTTATCGTAAATGACAACAATCAGCTCGATGAAACACTGTATAGTTAATCTGGTTTAAACTACTGCACTGTGAAATGTTTACTGATAGGATGAGCCATTTGAAAAATGAGTACAAAAACCCAAAGAACAAGTTTCATTATTTTTAAGTTGTTATCATGATGTAACAAATCTTATGTTGTGATCACAACTTATATATACACAAACACACAAACAAACACTGCCAGGCCAATTAAAGTCGCCACCTGGATGCAACTTATCAAACAGGTACAAGGCTCCTACTGGATAATTACTGCATGGGCAATTATCTTTCAGCTTGCATTAAGTTGTTCAAACCCACTGGTGCAGTTGCTTTTCATAACTTAAACGACCATGTCGAAAGACACATCCCAAATGACCCCAATGTCTTTGAGGAGGAATTGTGGCTTTAAAAAATCCTGAATAAATGTGATCGGTGATCACTTAAACGTTTGGTGAAATGAAATTTAAGAAAATAAGTGAGAAGAACTCAGGTCTATGTTTAATAATGACAGTAAGAGCATTTCCACATGCACAATGGGAACTCAAGGGATTGGGACTGAACAGCTGTGTAGCCTTACAAATACCACTAATTAGTGAGGCTAACCAGTAAAAAAAGTTTCAATTTGTTAAGGAGCATAAGGATTGGACTCTGGAGCAATAGAAGAAGGTCATATGGTCTAATAAACAATTGTGCACTTGTGGTACTTCAGGAGGGGAGTAAACACCCTGCGTAACAAGCAAAATAACAAGAATGTCCAACCTAAATCTAAAATAGATTTATCATGTTCTGTCCCACTGTAAAGTAAAAAGTCATCATGTGTTGATCATGCACATGCTGAAACAAAAATGAATACCAATAAAAGCACTATTTACAACAACAACAAAAAAAAAAAAAATCTAATTTGTTTATTATTTTATGTAAAAAATGAAATAAACAAACAATAACAAATGACCATAATTTTTTTTTTTAATAGCAAATAAAAGAAAAACTTTTCTGACAGAGGAAGTGTTTATTAAGTACTAATGCAAAAGTTACTTACCACATACGAGTCTTCTAAACGATTGATGTCCTAATTTACCTCAGTTCCAACCTCAGAATTGTCATTAATTTCAACATCTTAATAATATTTGTAACAAATATAAAAAATGTAGAGAAAGATATTAGTAACAATTATGATTTTAATGATTTTCCACTATATTTTTACTGTGGAAAATAGCAACAGAAATGGAAAGGAAATAAAACCGTAGATATACAGATTTCATAAACTCATAGTAATCCAAAAAAAATTTAGCACTGCAACATTGGTACAAAAATAGGAAATGTATAGTAGCTGGAGATCAGTGTTATTAAAATCTGTATAATTGCTCAAACACAAGGTGTGGACATGTAAAGAAACCACACTGGGTGTACTGGTTTTGTATCTCGGATAAAATTGTGAGAACAGTTTGTACAAACTGTATAAAAAAAAAAACATCAGCTGCATACTAAAAGTCGAATCTGTCATCATCTTCATATCTGCAATATCAGTATCTGACCTCACAAATACTCTCCTATATAACCTGCCTATTATGGTAACTAATTACCATTATAATTAAAACTTCTGTAAGTGCAATGTTCAGGTGTATCAAGAGTTCAGTCTATATAATGTATTTCTTTATTTTCCTTCTTTTAGTTTCATACCATGATCTGTAGGATGAGCAGGTTGGTTCACATTCCTCTCAGTGTCGATTTCTACTTTAACAGAAGTCTATAAGATCACATAAATAAATTAAATATGTTTTGATACTTATTAAATGAATAAATAGAGTACATTAATAATATATTTACATTTTGAATAGCTACCTCAGTTTGTCCAGCAGGATCCTCACTCAATTGCCTGTTATTTCCAAATTGTCCACCTGTAAATAAAAAAATATCGTAATATCGTAGCAGAAACACATTTCTCACCTGCAGATCTGCAGAACAAACACAGCTGTGTGATTTAAAACAGCAGCTTCAGAAAGTAGAAATGTTTGAAATAAGATGTACAAGACAAAATTTCCATGAGAAAACAATGAGGTTGAAATATCTCATTGAAGCGCTAGATAGAAATATATGGAAGTTCGTTTCTGCAACTAAAAAATAAAAGTCTACCAAAAAATAATTAAATAAAATAAAAATAACTATTTTTTTTTTTTTTTTGGATAAAGCTTTGGTGGCAGATATTATAATGTATATTTTCTGTGTGACAATTCTTTTTAGTAGCGAAAACAGGCTTTCATAGAAATAAATACTTTACACTTAAAAACAATGCCACAGTCAAATTAACAGTTGAAACTGGTAGAACTAAGTCAGAATAAAAAAAGGCTTTTTTTAAGGACATGGTGACTAAAAGCCATGTCTTTAACACGGTCTGATTCAGCAGTTGTGTGGTGAGCCTAACAGAGATTGTAGTTGGCCGCAACTGGCCCCTGAGCTGCCTGTAAAAAAAAGCCTGATGTAAAGTTTCTTTTTATTTAAAAAGTAATTAATTAAAGTTTTCAAATATAATTTGATTTGACCATGCAGTAAGTAGTGCAGGGGCGTCCAAACATTTTGCAAAATGGGCCAAATTTGAAGTAAAGATGCCCAGGGGCCAATAGTTTAAACTTATATTAAATACCTAAGGTATTCTATACAGTTTGTTTAATGTTATCTGACTTCTGAGATTAGAAGAATTGTGTCTTTAGAGTTGTTCATGCCCGAGTTGCTTATATTCTGTTACAATTTAAAAAATATAGGTAATTGTGAAAATGAAAACAGCTTTATAACAGTGCTTAACTGTTAAAATTCAAAAATAACCTTTTTTTTTTGGGCAAGCATCTCTTCTGTCACGTTCATATTGACAGCACCTCTTTGTTGTTTAGTTTTTAGTTTGTGACAGATGTGCGTTTTCATCGCAGGCTAATGAGAAATAATCAAAAGCCACTCCTCTGCTGCCCCTCAGCTACCTCTGATTATTTAACCATATGTCCAGAATTCAGCCAGAGGCACAGAAGCAGATGCAGATAGATATTAGATTGGTGCTGCAACGTGTGGCAAAAGGCGGAAGTACATTTTAAACATTTTTTAAAATTATTTTTTCTGACAGAGCTAGCGAGCTATAAATAACATATTATAATTTGCACATTTGGAATCTGACTATAATTGACCTGCAGACAAGACTTTGGACATGAGCCCTCAAGTCTAAGTCTAATAAAGTTAATCAAAACAAAGCCTTTAGACAAAACATCCCAGGATTTAATTTAATAAACTTTATTTAATTTAATACAGTTACTACGATTTACAAACTTGGTCTTAAAATAAATATCTGATTAATAGACAGTAATGGTATAGGCTACATCAACATAGCTTTTAGCAAAATATCTTAAAACATATTATACTACAAGAAGCTAATGGAAAACAATTTGAAATACTAAGCAAATTAAGCAAGAAAGATTTGTTTAAGATTACTGTAAGGAAACAGAACTATGCTGAATGAATTCCTCTATTCTTTTTTTTAGATTGCTCTGGTCAAAATGGGTTCCATCTTCTTTCCATGACTGCAGATACAGGGGCAGCTCACTATAATAAAAACACATATTAAATTATTAATCAACAACACTGTCATAGTATTAAAGTATTGCAGGTTTAAGTATCTCCAAAAAGCACAAGTGGCAGATTCAGTAACATACTCTGAGGTAGAAGACTCCACGAAATCATGACTCTGTGTCCATAAAGCCACTGCTTCCTTCTCTCTGCCCATTCTCCACATAACCTCCACTAACCACATCCTGGTATTTTGGCAGCCTAGGTAGATGTAAATGCAAAATACGTTGGTTGTGAAACAGTTTTAGGGTTCTTGTTTGGACAAAAGTTATACAGTTGCTCCTCTACTTCCAGGCCATGGATGATTTTTAGCACTACAGTGCCATTTATAAGATGGTGATGTACATGTACAATCATACATACATATATATACACACACACACACACATTAATGCAGATTTTAAATAAATTCATATTCATATTTTGAAAATTGGTCAGCAAGATGGCTTAGTGGTTAACATGTTCGCCTCTTTGCGCTGGATATTTAGGTTAGAATCTCAATCTTGGTGGAGTTTCCATGTTCTCCTTGTGTCTGTTCTGGTTACCTCTGGTTTCCTACCACAGTCCAAAAACAAGGATTTAAAGTAAATTGAATGCTCTAATTTGCCCCATATAGTGTGTGTTTGTGTGTGCATCTGTTTGAGAGAGTGTGCCCAGCAATAAATTGGCACACTGTCCTGGGTGTAACTGGCCAGCACCCAAAACGTTATTTCTTCGATGGGAATGGGGATGGGGATGGGAAACCCCGGAGAACCCCCCATGACCCTAGCAGATGATTAAGTGGAAGATAAAGGAATGAAGATATTCTGATAATTATGTGGTATTTGACATGTTAGAAAACACGCTTTGTATTCTCGAGGGAAATTAAATGCTATGGAATGTAGAGTCATCTGAAATAAATAAAAACTTGCTTTTTATGCAGAAGCAGCATTCAGCCACTATGCCGCTCTAAAATCAGCTAAATGAGAACATAAGAACCATTAGCACCGTATTTAGACTCTATAAAATCCAGACTGAAAACACTGTTTGAATAGGCTTACAGCTTAGTTTAAATTACTACTCACAATTTAATCCTTATTTTCTCTGTTAATAATATTAAACTTATCCACATTTACTCTTTTTATGTATTTGTAGATTTTTGTAGATAGATTTCTTCATTGTATTTATATTTTCTTTTCTTTTAACGCACTATTTTAATTATTTTAAATAGCTTTCATTATTTTTATTACTCTGTAAAGCACTTTGAATTGCTTACTTATGAAATGCGCTCTATGAATAAACTTGCCTTGCCTTACCTGGGCAGACTTGAAGACTGAGAGTGATGTCCCTCAAGGCTTCCCTCAACTGACCTTTTTCTATAAAACACAACCCTCTGAATGCAAAAACTTTAGTCTTTAGGGCTTCCATATAATGACCAATAGGTCCCATAGCTGAATCTTTCACTGTGAATAAATACATATAAATCCATAAATATTTTTAAATAGTTAGATACAAAAAAACCACCACAACTTACAGATTACCAAATTAGTGAAGAAGGAAATAACCTACTTCTTTGAGTAATACACATGTTCATCAGGTGATTAATGGCTCTGTAAACAAAATATAATACAATATTGATAAACAATTTGTAAAAATGGTCAATTACAGCAAATTCAACATATAATTTACCTGGTAAAACAAATTATTGCCTCCTTTATATCTTTTAGCTGAAAGTGTGCCTGTCCCTGAAGAAAGTGAGAAGCTCCAGACCATAACACCCACTCAAGTTTCTCCTCTGGTTGTTCATGTTCCAGAGAGAAACATCCCACTTCTGTTGGCATGGGGTGTAATCGCTCAGGTACAAGTTTTGCAGTGATTGAACTGACCTCATCACAAATAGCAAGAGCATCCCAGAATCTCTTGGCTTTCAACTGTGCAAATGCTGCTTCTAGGTAAATATCGAATATTTTTGGAAAAGGTTTATCATCCTTCATGGTTATCTACATCACAAAGTTGGAAAGTTAGAAACTCATTGAATTTATAGTTTCACAAATTTAAAATTTCACAAAATTAACAATTAAAAGCAAATACCGTACATGAGTGGAACCCAATGTTAAAGAGGCTAGGAGCTCAAGATAATATTCAGCACCATCAGAGGCTCTAGAACAAAACAAATATACATCAATATTTTAAACTGACATTCAAAGGACTACGAAGCATACATTTTAGTGAATCCCATTTTTAATTTTAACAGTCGGATACAATATCAATGACAACCAAATACTACTTTTCAACTTCAGCATATCTCTGAACTGATTTGTTTATTAACATAAACCTTTAGTGGACTGATAAGATACAAAAAATATATATATTTTTTTTTTAATTCATTCATTCGTTCATTCATTATCTTCCGCTTAAACCTCTACTACGATCATAGAGGGGGGTTCCCCATGCCCATCCAGGGGAGAATGTTTTGGGCGCTGGGCAGATAGACCCAGGACAGGGTGCCAATCTATTACTGGGCACACATTCACTCACACAAACCCACACTATATGGGGCAATTTGGAGAATTCAATTGACTTGATCCATGTTTTTGGACTGTGGAAGGAAACCAGGGAACCCAGAGGAAACCCACGCGGACACGGGGAGAACATGGAAACTCCACCCAGATTGGGATTCGATATATATTCAATTCAATTGATTTAAATAAAGTATATTTTGACCTTTCTTCTGTTTCATTACTTAATAAATAAATTATAAAAGCAACGTTTAACAATGTCTTTTCATTCCCACTCTCCAACTAAAACAAACCACATTTCATTGGTGGATTACACAATTTCTAAAATATATGATCGAAAACAAACCAAAGCAGAGTAAGAGACAATAATTTTGTAAAGTTACCGGTCATTGGCAACACATGCATGCCCCAAAGAGTGCAAAATATGAAGAGAAGAAGGAATTGTGACTATGTAGGCCATTTGCTCACTTCCAAGAAGCATATCAGGAGATACAAGAGAGTTAGAAATGCTAGAATCTCTGTCAGAATTCAATAGTGTTGCCTGTATAGAAAGAAAAAAGATAAAAAAAATGTTTGTGCTTATACATGATATAAGTAAACCCAATGTATCAGTGTTTTTTTGACAATTACTTAATCTATGTACCAAACATGCTGTAAATCTTCATAATAATTATCATAACTACCGATTATCTACCTCATCAACATGTACTTTATCCATCCATCCATTATCTTTCACTTCATCCTATCTACTAGGGTCGCGGGGGGTTCCCCATGCCCATCCAGGGGAGAACATCTCGGGCGCTTGGCAGACGGATCAGGTCAGCAGTGATGCAGACCCTAAGGAGCTAAGCCATAAGGCAAGGCTCACGATTTACCAGTCAATCCACGGTCTTACTCTCACCAATTGTCATGAGCTTTGGGTAATGACCAAAAGAACAAGATTGCGAATACAAGCGGCTGAAATTGGTTTTCTCCGCAGGGTTGCTGGGCTCTCCCTTAGAGATAGGGTGAGAAGCTCAGTCATCCGGGAGAGACTCAGAGTGGAGCCGCTACTCCTCTGCATCGAAAGGAGTTAGTGGAGGTGGTTCGGGCATCTGGTAAGGATGCCATCTGGGCGCCTTTCTAGGGAGGTGTTTCAGGCAGGTCCAGCTGGGAAGAGACCCCGGGAAAGACCCAGGATACACTGGAGGGATCATATCTTCCAGCTGTTCTGGGAACGCTTTGGGGTTCCTCCAGTTGAGCTTGTGGAGGTGGCTAGGACAAGGGTGGTCTGGATCTCCCTACTTGGTTTGCTGCAAAGGAAGATAATGGATGGATGGATAATTTCCATCCTGCACTTATGGTTAGATGTTAATGCATTTCATACTTGCTTTCTCTGCTTAATGACAATAATGCAGCACACCACATAATTGCATCCATAAGTGGCATCCTTTCTACAACTTTCTCTGCTGTCACAACATTTATTTCTAATTAGTTACCATGGGGCGGCACGGTGGCTTCGTGGTTAGCACGTTCACCTCTCAGCGCTAGGGATTCCCGGTTTGAATCCCTGGGTGGAGTTTCCATGTTTTCCCCGTGTCCTCGTGGGTTTCCTCCGGGTTCTCCGGTTTCCTCCCACAGTCCAAAAACATGGATCAAGTCAATTCAAGTCAGTTCTCCAAATTGCCCCATATAGAGTGTGTATGCGTGCGTGTGTGTAAGTGAGTGTGTACCCAGCAATAGATTGGCGCCCTGTCCAGGGTGTATCTGCCCAGCGCCCGAAATGTTCTCCCCTGGATGGGCATGGGGAACCCCCCCGCGGGCTAATATAGGATAAAGTGGAAGATAATGGATGGATAGAGTTACCATGACAGTGGCAAGAAAAACCTCCTCCTGGGTATCTGATTTATTTCACAGGAAATGTTTTGAGTATCGAGGTATTTTTTTGAAAGAAACACTTTCAAACAAGTCACACAGGTCATTGGTTCATGCTACAGAATCTAACAAATTTTAAGATCCCAATAATCAATGTTTGTATTAATAACCACACAATTAAATTCACTACACAGAACATTTACACATGGTTTCAAATTCAGAATGCAAACAAAGTAAGAAAACATGTAGCTTTAAAATAATTATTACAATAACACTTTCTATGAGCATATTATTTATAATACATTATTAGTGCAAGTTTTATTAAGTATGCATAACACTTTACAACATTTGTTATAAGCCTCTTTTGTAAAAAAAAATATTTGAAAGAAAAAAAAAAACACTTCAGTTTCACATAGATTACAAAAAATAGAAACATGATGAGATAATGAGTTGCACACAAGAAAACGCAAACACAAAACACACAATTAAAAAAAAATACTTACAGAATGTAGAAGACGTAAAGCCTCAATTTCCGCATTGTTGTTTTTTAGTTGTCTGTAAACTAATGAGCTTTCATATAACGCCCTTAAAGATTTAAAATTTACTTCCAAGGCCTTGTGGTAGCAATGAAGGGCACTCTGGGGCTGTCGCTAAAACCACAATTAATAGGCAGGAATTAAGATGCATTCTTTCAGTAATCTGTAAATTAAAAAAAATTTTTTTTTTACTTCTAAATAAATGCCTTCCTTACCATCTTGGCATAGATACGGCCTGTGAGAGTGTGAACATGAGCCATAAGATTTCTAGGTGAAGGTAAGGTCAATGCTTTCTGTAAAGTCTGTAGGGCCTCAACATAATTCTCTTTCTTCATTGACTCCACACCTAATAAAAAAAGAAGAATTATATATTATTCTATATTATATATATATATATATATATATATATATATATATATATATATATATATATATATATATATATTCTAAAAAAACTGAACAGAGAACTGCAAAAACCAGAAAACTATTGATGGTTGAAAAGCAATTCTGAAGGTAAAAGAATTCGAAAAAACAATTAGATGTACAGTACTGTTTAAACATTGAGCAGAGACAATAGAATAAGTGGGTGGGGGGTAAATTACTTATGTACTGTGCAACAGAAATCAAATAGATCTGCCAAAGAAAAGAACAACAGCTGATGTCAGCAGTCACCATAACCATAACAATTGTACTGGTACTTTAAAATGGGATCTATTCATTAAGAGTCTGTCTTGCTTGTTAATTTGGTACTTAGACCACAGACACAATTTCATAAACATGTTTATAAGTATTAACATTATAATTATTCACCACTAATTCAATCATTGCATTCCACTACTAAAACTACCCTCTAGACTTACTGCTTATTATAAAACACTTAGATATTTAATATTGGATCATTTTCTCCAACACAAATTATACTGACTTGAGAAAAAAGGACACCACCAGGATGTAAGTCTGATCTGGGACTGCAGCAGATGGTCTGGTCTGGGTTGTGGTTAACATTATGTGCTTAAAAAATGAGTATACCAAACCACCAGGATCTTTTTATTCCTGGTAACATGAGCATATTCTATGAACATGAAAAGTCTCACATGGATCGGCCACCAAGACCTGGAGTCGAGACCTGAACCCCATCAAAAAATTTTGGGATTTGCTGAAGAAGACTCGTGCAGTAGTCCAAATCTCCATTATCACTACACGATCTTTATCACAAGGGAAACTTAATTAAACTTTGGACCTAAATAAATGTGATAATGCAGAGGCTTGTGGTAACAATGCCACAGTGACTGAGTGCCAACAAATTATTAGTGTTTGAACTTTTTTGGCCAGGCAGTGTATCTTATATTTTATATTTTGTCTGATTTGTTGAATTGGGTTTGCTTTATATTTAGAATTTGTATGAAAATATAATTATGTTTGGGGTCATAATAATGCAAATTTAAAGGTTCACATTCAATAATTTATGTTAAAAGATCATTTTTATTTGTGAAATATTAGTAGAGCCACATTATTGTTTTTATATTTAGTTTAACAAACCTTTAGCAATAAATGTATATATATGCAAAAGTTCTTTTAGGTCCTCAGCTTTGACAGCAACCAGCAAGGTGGCATCTTCTTGGAAGGACAACGAAAGATTCTGTGTTTCTACAAGCAGATCTGATGGTGTGCCTTCTTTCTGTATAAAATAAATACCATAAAAACAGTAAGAGACCACAAAAAACAGCTATAACCTAAAAATGGTAATTTAGCAACATAAACCTAAAAAAACAATACATAACTTAACACTACATTTATTTGAACCATTCATTAAACCAGGCGGCACGGTGGCTTAGTGGTTAGCAGGTTTGCCTAGAAGCGTTGGGGATTTAGGTTCAAATTCCGATCTTTATGGAGTTTCCATGTTCTCCCCGTGTCCACGTGGGCTTCCTCCAGGTTCTCAGGTTTCCTCCCACAGTCCAAAAACATGGATCAAGGTAAATTGAATTCTCTAAATTGCAAAATATTGCCACTTTGTGTGTATGGGGGTTCCCCATGCCCATCCAGAGGAGAACGTTTCGGGCGCTGGGCAGATACACCAAGGACAGTGCACCAATCTATCACAGGGCAAACACTCACTCACACAGACACACACACACTATATGGGGCAATTTGGAGAACTTAATTGACTTGATCCATGTTTTTGGACTGTGGGAGGAAACCGGAGAACCCGAAAGAAACCCACACGGACACGGGGAAAACATGGAAACTCACCCAGATGGGGATTCGAACTGGGAATCTCTAATGCTGGGAGGAGAACATGCTAAAAACTAAGCCACCGTGCCACCCTTATTTAAACCCCATTGCAATAGTACAAAATGATTTCCAAGTGAGAGTTCTAGCAATAAAACCACCATTGTAAAACACCATGGTATATAAGCATTTATTTGCACAACCAACTGACTAATTTTATAACAGGCATTTAGTTTCTTAAGAACTGACTAGAAAAAAGATAAAAGTTTTTTTTGTGCTTATACATGATATAAGTAAACCCAATGAATCAGTGTTTTTTTGACAATTACTTAATCTATGTACCAAACATGCTGTAAATCTTCATAATAATTATCATAACTACCGATTATCTACCTCATCAACATGTACTTTATCCATCCATCCATTATCTTCCACTTCATCCTATCTACTAGGGTCGCGGGGGGTTCCCCATGCCCATCCAGGGGAGAACATCTCGGGCGCTTGGCAGACGGATCAGGTCAGCAGTGATGCAGACCCTAAGGAGCTAAGCCATAAGGCAAGGCTCACGATTTACCAGTCAATCCACGGTCTTACCCTCACCAATTGTCATGAGCTTTGGGTAATGACCAAAAGAACAAGATTGCGAATACAAGCGGCTGAAATTGGTTTTCTCCGCAGGGTTGCTGGGCTCTCCCTTAGAGATAGGGTGAGAAGCTCNGAGTGGAGCCGCTACTCCTCTGCATCGAAAGGAATTAGTGGAGGTGGTTCGGGCATCTGGTAAGGATGCCTCCTGGGCGCCTTTCTAGGGAGGTGTTTCAGGCAGGTCCAGCTGGGAAGAGACCCCGGGAAAGACCCAGGATACACTGGAGGGATCATATCTTCCAGCTGTTCTGGGAACGCTTTGGAGTTCCTCCAGTTGAGCTTGTGGAGGTGGCTAGGACAAGGGTGGTCTGGATCTCCCTACTTGGTTTGCTGCAAAGGAAGATAATGGATGGATGGAAAAATATTGCCACTTTGTGTGTATGGGGGTTCCCCATGCCCATCCAGAGGAGAACGTTTCGGGCGCTGGGCAGATACACCAAGGACAGTGCACCAATCTATCACAGGGCAAACACTCACTCACACAGACACACACACACTATATGGGGCAATTTGGAGAACTTAATTGACTTGATCCATGTTTTTGGACTGTGGGAGGAAACCGGAGAACCCGAAAGAACCCACACGGACACGGGGAAAACATGGAAACTCACCCAGATGAGGATTCGAACTGGGAATCTCTAATGCTGGGAAGAGAACATGCTAAAAACTAAGCCACCGTGCCACCCTTATTTAAACCCCATTGCAATAGTATAAAATGATTTCCAAGTGAGGGTTCTAGCAATAAAACCACCATTGTAAAACACCATGGTATATAAGCATTTATTTGCACATCCAACTGACTCATTTTATAACAGGCATTTAGTTTCTTAAAAACTGACTAGAAACACTAAATACAGCTACAGAGTGAGTTGGACAACACTGTCTGCAAACAAAAACAAACATATCTAGACCTTCCTCTTTTGGTTAAATCTATCATTTATATTAGATTAATGAGTCCAAATATTAGGGCGGCACGGTGGCTTAGTGGTTAGCACGTTCTCCTCTCAGCGCTCGGGATTCCCGGTTTGAATCCCCATCTGTGTTTCCATGTTCTCCCCGTGTCCACGTGGGTTTCCTCCCACAGTCCAAAAACGTGGATCAAGGTCAACTTAGTTCTCCAAATTTTCCCATATAGTGTGTGTTTGTGTACGTGTGTGAGTAAGTGTGTGCCCAGCGATAGATTTGCGCCCTGTCCTGCGTGTATTTGCCCAACACCCGAAACGTTCTCCCCTGGATGGGCATGGGGAACACCCCTGCGATCCGAGCAGAGGATAAATCGAAAGATAATGGATGGATGAGTCCAAATATTGTTTTCTCTTTTCAAACTGGTAACACAAACAGCATAACAATATTAACAGACTGAATGCTACAGTATATGCATGATATTTTATTAAATATGTGCCCTTATTTCCTGACCTTATCAAATAAAAAAAGCCTACTTGGTTAATTTGCAGAAATAGATGATGAATTTCCTCAAAGTGACATTCTGAGAGCCAGATTATCCACTGAATTAGCAGAAGTTTATGAATCCAGGGTACAGTAGCACTACAATTCATCAACACAACTTGCCATAATGTGGCTAAATGAAAATCCGGCGCCTGTGTACCAGCTGCCTCTAAAACTTAAGGACAAAGACAAACAGATTAGAAATAGAAATATATTTCTAATTAAGATAAATAATAGTTTTTAGAAATGTTTAAGTATTTTAAGAAGCCTTAACAAGATAAATTTACTTAATATATATAAATATATTTTATTACATTAAATACTTAAAGTAATAATATTCAATAATCAAGCAATTAATTTTAGCAGATTTTTGTAATTTTCTTCTTGATTTGTGATTATTTCTCTTATTTTTTTGAAGTGCAACTGTTTTTCCATTTCTCTACTGCTGTAAATGCAAGTAATTACCTCTTGATAGGGTATTAATGAGGTGATCTTTAGTCTCATTTGATGTGATGGAAGCCAAGGAAAAGAGCATGGTGTTGTATGCAACAGTAATCTCCACTTGTAGTTGGTTTAAGAGAGCTGGCGTCCCTGTGTGAACATAAAAATCAGATATACAAACTTTCAATCCATTTACAATATCAAATGCATTGATGCCAAAAACTGAAATTGCAGTAATAACTTTATGTTTAAATTTTAGACTACATTGTGCAGAATACACCACTGGACTAAAAGAATCCTGACAATTAATAAAATAGCCGTGAAATTTACACTACCATGCTGAAGTAACACCAAATCTATTTTCTCCCCCTTTATTATATTAGAGGGCGGCACGGTGGCTTAGTGGTTAGCACATTTGCCTCTCAGCGCTAGGGATTCCCGGTTCGAATCCCCATCTGGGTGGAGTTTCCATGTTCTCCCCGTGTCCGTGTGGGTTTACTCCGGGTTCTCCGGTTTCCTCCCACAGTCCAAAAACATGGATCAAGTCAATTGAATTCTCCAAATTGCCCCATATAGAGTGTGTGTGTGTGTGTGTGTGTGAGTGTGTGCCCAGCGATGGATTGGCGCCCTGTCCTGGGTCTATCTGCCCAGCGCCCGAGACGTTCTCCCCTGGATGGGCATGGGGAACCCCACCGCGACCCTACTAGAGGATAAAGCGGGAGATAATGAATGAATGAATGAATTTATTATATTAGATCTGTGGTCCTATTTTACCGTTTTTAATGAGCCTGTTCTGATTGTCTTGACTATTCATGGGTGTGCATGGGTACGCACTGCTGCATTTCCATGTGAGCATAACTATGGACATGCATGCATATACAGTGTGTATATATATATATATATATATATATATATATATATATATATATATATATATATATATATATA